>JAVTVY010029209.1:0-119665 GCA_036873755.1 Hanleya hanleyi
TCTGACATGACAGCAAGTCTGCACGCTCCAGTAATACTGAAGAACTGCTGTCGTGCCAAAGATGTAAAAATTTAACATCGTGACAGCAAGTCTGCTTGTTACAACAACATTGGAGGACTGACGTCGTGCACATGATGTCAAAATCGAATCTGCAAATCCTTCTTTTCCGATTCACAGATATTTACTGGAAGGATTTTATTACTATTTCTGGAATAAAATTGCATTATGGGGGTTGAACTACTGTCAGAGCAAAGTTTTGCTGTCTAGTGCAAAAATTTTCCCGGAATATATTACTGGGACAGGCAATAAAGATAAACTGTTGAAAAAAAAAAAATACCTGAGAGGTGCAAACAACCTACATGTATCACCCATCAGAGGATATGGTAGATACCGTGAGTAGATAAAGAGGGGCCATCTCATTCTGATTGCAGGGGTTTTATTACAAATGTCGGGTGCTTATTTTCAGGCTTCATGTGTACCATGTGATGAACTGATCTAACGTTTTGCTGATTCCGCTACAAACTGACCTCGATATCCCTGGTGAAGTTGGTGACGACTCGGTCAGAGCCAGCGTTACGGAGGTGGTAGTTCACCCAGCGGAGGAGGATTTGTTCAGGGGTCAGTTTCTTCAGGTCCTCCAGGGTTTCCCCGTCCTTCAGTAAGAGAGCCAGACCCGGGTGATGGGCCAAATCAATGTCAGCCAACAAACCAATCTGTAATTGACACAAATAAACACATGAATAGTCGTAAATTGTTCTTTCTAGTTAATCTACAAACATCTACAATCTGTCAATTTTGAAAAAAAAAAATTGAATCAGCCAATCACCAGCCTTGTACACTGAATTTCCTTAAAAATTATCCAATCCCCATTAGTCCATTGTTGCGTCACCCACAATGCCTCTGTGGGCTACCACAATGCCTTTGACCTAACAAACGCATTCATAGTATTGTCATACATTATTAATGAGTGCTAAGAGTCATGTGACCTGGCTCATAACAGACAATGGCAGCCGCAGCGCCCCGTTTGTATCTCTAATCAATAACCCACAACAACATATGTGTGGAGTTCATGTAGTCATGTGATGGCCTGCCAAGGGGTTAGATAATAAGGCAACCGTGTTTGGGCATCTATCAAGGGCTGGCAATACTCGTCCAGGGGTTCTTTTCAGGGACTCGAACACTCAAGCTACAGAAAAAGGAAAATGATATCGACCAACGAAAAGTTGTGTGGATAATAGTTTCATGTTGTCAAGAACTGAACAGTACCCTATTTCTTCTCATTTTTCGAACAGTGTTTTCAGACTAAGAAGCAGAAAAAATCCATCTTTATGTCAACTGAGGCTAACTACTAGAATGTTTGCAGAATTTCTTTCTACAGTAGCCTGAAATTAAGTTTTACTGTCACAATAATTAAAAGAAATAGGGTACCGGTACTGAAAAAGTTCAGGTTTGCTTGTGTATAAGTACAGGCCCTACCCTGATGATCTGCCAGAGTAAGCCCAGTGCTAAATGAGGCTTGCCCTTCTCCAAGTCGTCCGCCCCTATGTTCACGATGTTACAGCCAATGGCCTGTGCCGAGTTGAGGGCTAGGGTCAGGTTCTCGTGTTTGCGGTAGACACTCAGGTTTGTCTTGTTGATGGCACGTTCATCTATTGTATCTGGTTGTGCTTGATTGACGAGTTTGCTGAAGAATAAAATACAGTTTTGCTGGATAAAATTGGTGAGATCATGATATCTCGGCATACCTGCTTGCACTCTGGGTAGCCCATGTGTTATCCCTTCAATAATTCAATCCCCCTATCAAAATTCAATCACCCCCTCCCCCCCCCAATGTTGGGGACAAACTCCAATCAGCTGTTCTAATAAATTTGATGACCCTCTGCAAACATTAAAATAATGAAGAAATAATGCATCATCTGCCTGATTTTGATCCATTTTGTTACCCCTCGGCCAACTTTGGCCTAGGGGTATTGTCGTCATCATGTACGGCTGTCCGTACGTCCGTTACCGCGATATCTACAGAACTGTTTTATGCATGGCAACCAAACTTGTTACATCTATTTATCTTCACGTAAATCATTAGCCTATCGAAAATGAGTCATCTCGGACAATATTTTGCAGAGTTATGCCCCTTTTTACAAATAAAAATCCATTTATGATTTGTTATTGTGATAATTTCAGAACTGTTCCATATGCAACATCCTAACGTGATACAGTTGTTTCTCTTGACCTGAACTAGATGCCTATCGAAAATGAGTCGTGTCAGAAAGTATTTTGCAGAGTTATGCCCCTTGTCTAATAAAATCCGTTACCGCGATATCTACAGAACCGTTTCATGCATGGCAACCAAACTTGTTACATCTATTTATCTTCACGTAAATCAAAAGCCTATCGAAAATGAGTCATCTCGGACAATATTTTGCAGAGTTATGCCCTTTTTTACAAATAAAAATCCATTTATGATTTGTTATTGTGATAATTTCAGAACCGTTCCATATACAACATCCTAACGTGATACAGTTGTTTCTCTTCACCTGAACTAGATGCCTATCGAAAATGAGTCGTGTCAGAAAGTATTTTGCAGAGTTATGCCCCTTGTCTAATAAAATCCACTAATTCCTATGTTAAGTTTGCATATAATTTCTATATCATGTTTGTATACTATCACATTTATTTATTTATTGATTGGATGACTGATTTATTGATTTATTCTCTTACACAATGCGAAGAATGCCTGCAAATCTGTTTTGAAAATGACACTAGATGCCTATTGAAAATGAGTCGTGTCAGAAAGTATTTTTGCAGAGTTATGCCCCTTGTCTAACAAAATCCACTAATTCCTATGTTAAGTTTGCATATTATTTCTATATCATGTTAGTATACTATCACATTTATTTATTGATTGGATGACTGATTTATTGATTTATTCTCTTTAATAGACAATGCAAAGAATGCTTGCAAATCTGTTTTGAAAATGACATACATGTGCCATTTAGTATACATGTACTGTATTTATCTAGCCATGTGTACTGTTGTTTTGGTGAGACATCGATACAGCTCTTTCAATTTATTCCAGAAACAGATTAATTTAAGGGGAGGAAAACTTTTTTTTTTTTTCAAAGAGAGTACACTTACAATACCAGGGGTAAATATTTCTTCCCACAAGCCAATCAATTGGTAGAGACACCCTTACTTTATAATAGCTGGGGTTCAGAGCCGAGGGGTTTCGATAGCGCAGCTTCATGTTAACTTCCTGTTCCAATAAATTTGAATGTTAAGTACTCACCACAAAATTATACCATCCTTCATTTTGATAAATAAATCTTTTCCTTCTGAATCCAACGGGATGTACGACTTGCAGTCTGGGTCGTCTGCTAAGTTCCTGAAAGTACAAGTATGAAGCGAGTTGGTTATACATGTAGGAGAACTCGAAATCAATGTGTTTTGCGCTCTTTATCTCCTTCATAATTTCATTGTGAATTGATGTGTTTTATGGGAATAATACATTTTATGTTGAAGATCGAGTATTGTTATAACACACTAACAATAGGGAGCGATATTAGAAATGTCAGAGTTGAGGTGAAATTACATCAAGAGTTGAAAAGAATGATGGCCAAGTTGAGTGTAAGTAATGTTAGTGTTGTAGCAAGAACATGCATTACCTGTTGATCCAATCAGAAAAGGCCACCTGTTCTTCTCTACGGACGGAATGTGTTGTTCCTTCACTGGATGCCTGTGTCATTCCTCCGTGGGTCTCGAGGTTTTCTCGTCGCACCACCATTTTTTTAAAGTTGATGGCGAAATTCTTCTCCTGTTTCAACCGGGCGAAAAGCTAGAAAAAGGCAAAGAGCACGATTAAGAATGTAAACAAAAAGACATCTGACCAACATAATCTGGAAAGGGGGTTTGCATTTTCAACATGCCATGTGTCAAGAAACTATAATCAGCTACATTTACCATCTTTACCTTTCTTATGGCATGAGATTGTATATCACCTACTGTCAGATATACCGGTACCCTCTGATTGCATTTGGGTTATATATGCATCTTTTTTTGCACATGCCGATCAGCCAATCAGCATCATGCGTTACTAAATGAAGCGGAGCTGAACATCTAACTTGATTACTCTTCAATATCTCTATACATGTTTTCCTGTGTCGATCAACCTTGATGACGACTGATTGCACATTTGCATCACATTTTTTACCCAGTGTTACACGGAAAACTTAGGAGGTCACAAAATTGGACAATGGGAGAATGCAATATACATGACATCCGAATACATACCTTGTACAGGCATTCCGAATTTTACGGAAACGGGCGTGTGACAAACACATGCGCAAACCATACCTAAAATGTGTGTATCTCATGGTTTCTTTTATCAGTTGTTATGTGCCACACAGAAGAGTTATCTCCCATCATCCATTTTATGCCCAGAAACAACCGAAATATCGAACAAAGACTACTTGCACACTGTAATTTAATCCCGCTTGGGTTAACAACAAAACTATTCCAGTCCAAAACAAATAATTTGGACATCCGACATACAGACACACTAAGAAACTTCAGGAACTACATCATGTAGGTAGCAGGGGCCGCAGAACTGCTGGGGCTGGAGAGGCTACAGCCCACCCACTTTTTGAGACAGCAATGCTTTTTAGTCCTATCTTAAATAGCACCAGTCCAGCATTTAACATGGCCGATATAGAGTTCAGCCAAGTTTGGACAGTCTACATCCCTGTTTCTCCTATCTCTCTCACGTTAAATTTTCAAATTTTTGCCTGTCCAAATTTGAAGTTGCCTGCCCATTGGACATGTGGATGGGTCTCTGGCTAACACTATTCTTGTCTCAATTATATACCGGAAGTGAAAAAGAATGATGTTGTTTGCACCATCATCATGGATTGAAAATGCATAGTTGACTGCAGGAGACTAACCGCCTGAAACTCCTGGAAATCCAGTTTGCCATCTTGAGTGTTCTTGTCGAACTCCTTCACCAAGTCTCTCACTTCATAGCCAGGTAAACTGATGTTAACAGCTTTTAAGGCCTCTCCTAACTCCGACAGTTCAATAAATCCATTTCCGTCTGTGTCCACCTGTGAAGTAAATAAATAATATAAAATTTTGAGAAAAGAAATTTGCAAAGAAAATCTACTCTCTCCAAACATTTTGCCCACCCCCCTCCTACTCCCTAATCATTTGTTGTTTTTTTTCCTGTTTCAATTAATTTACCAATAATTTCTCACTGAAATTTCTTCATTCAATCGAGTACAACCCCCAACAGACTTGGAGTGAGTGAATAGAATTTTAACAATTTTTCACTCCCATCACGAGGACCCAATCACATCATCTGGACACTGCGCCAACCAATCCTTGATCTATCCTATTCCACCAAGTGAGGAAGATAAAAAATTTATTATTTAAGTATTTGGTAGGACTCTGCCCGGGATCGGACACATGACCTGCCGCTTGCGAGGTGAGCACTCCAACACAAGACCACCACAGTGGGGTCCAACAGACTTGGACCTTGGCATCGGGTCTTCATGCCACACAGGAACTTTTCATTGATATTTATGGGAATCTAAACAGATTCTCGCTATCTAACTCCACAAGAATTCACTCGAATCCAAAACCATCATTTCTTTACAGACTGCTAAAAATTTTCTTGGATTCTCATACAGAAACACAAGCTCTGCTTTGACACAGTTGGACATCCCACATGTATCGAAACTTTAACTTGGTCTGATGGATATGTATTTGCCACACTTTATTAATAATTACACTTACTCTGCCATTTTATGATAGTATAATCAACATTGGACTGTTTTTGTGGCGTCCACATGTACACGAACCACTTGAACTTGGACCAGAATCTCTAATGGTATATGAAGTACAAGTGAAACCACTTACTGCAAGTACTTACAGAAAAGTAACATACCCACATAAAACAATAACTCTCTGTGAAATATATCTGTATGATCAGGGTGGGGGTCATGTTGTTGTTGTATCTACAGTACAGTAAATCCTCTTAATAATTCAACAGGGCCCAATCCAGGCCGTTTTTCAACCCGTTATACGGGTTTGGGCGCCATGAAATTCCCTCTGTGAACAGGCTGAAACCTACACTAATGCAAGTACTGTTGCCAAATATTAAATGAGTGAGTGAGTGAATATGATTTAACGGGTTGTACGTCACTTTCAACACTATTTCAGTCAAATCACGACGTTGGTTCCTATTCCTTTTTACACCCAGAAACCACATGGGTAGGGTCTTAATTCCTTTTAACACCCGAGACCCCATGGGTGGGGTCCTATTCCTTTTCACACCCGGGATCCCCACGGGTACCCCAGTTAGTCGCCTCTTACGACAAGCTCTCTGACGAACAGAGACCTATTAAAACCATGACCTGGAGTGTGCACAACAACACCCCAGGTCAATCCCCGGGAGCCTCACGGGGCGCCAAATATTAAGTTATCAGGCTGCATTTAGATCATTTAATACTTTCATGAGCTTCGACAGTCCCACATCGTGGCCTATTCCACTATAACTTATCACACTCTGCGCCATGTAAGCGTGCCCAAACTAAAAGTCTAGATCAGCCCCTGTTCAAACACAGGAAGTGAAATTTTTTGTCTTGATCAAATTCATTAGAAAGGGAAGTTGACAAAATGGTCCAAATGTATAACTATTTCTTCGCCAACTTAAAGATTTTAGAGGGTAATCTAATTTATTGGAATAACTGATTGAATAATTAGAGTGACTGAATTCTAACACATGTAATACATACATGTATAGGGTCATCAAATTATTACAGAATTTACCATAACCATACAATGTGTGCTTGGGTCTAAAACTGAACACAGAGGCTCAAGTGTGCATTACAATTATCTCTCCATCCATAAATGTAACAGAAGTACAACAAATCATTTACTCACATTTCCTCCTTTCTATCACTTAAAAATTCAATCTAACCTGGGTATGTGCCCATCATTGTTCTTTTCCAATTTGTAACATTCGTGCACATTTTATATGTACTCTTGAGTACTTCCTGATCAAACTTATACACAATGATTTTCAGGAGTGTGATATCACACTAACTTCCCCAGGTTATATATAACATAGGGAGGATTTAACTTGGCAAGTGCTGTTTTTCACACTCCTAAACTAAATTTCAGCAGTGTGATGATGTGGGAGTGTCAGATCACACTCCTCAAAAAACAAAAGACTAAACTTTTGCGTACTTGGAGAACACATACATGTACATCTTATTGAGGGATTCAAATAATTTTATATCACAGAACAGAACATCCCACGTTTCAAGCCTTGCCATGACGAAATCTCAGGGGAACGATCAACTGCTCTCCTGAATTAGATTTTGAAGTTGAGTAGCTATAGGTGAACAGTGTGACAGTTCCATGTCGAACATTGTAAATTTGGAGGATTTAGGTGAGCAATAATCTACTCGCCTCAATGAGAAATAGGAGAGTGTCAGCAAATGCTCACCTCACAGTACATGTAGGCCTGTGCAGACCATAATATTACTATCTTGAAGTACCGGTATATACAACTATTAAACTACTACCAGCTGGAATAAACAGAACACACCTTAGCTATCAGTAAAAGCAATGTCTGAACAATGAAACTATGACAACACCCTGCTGTATTTATATGTACATATACCCGGATCACACCCAGCTGCCAACTCCGCCCTGATACACCTACCCACCCACGCCCACTCATTCAAGTTTATACAAGATACAGGGATGACACTTCATACTTGGAAGTGAAATTGTTTCTTAAGCATGCTTGGATTTCATACTATTTAGTTTTAGCAGATGAATCGCATGTTCGTTACAGGCTTACATGTAAATGTACCTGGTCTACCACAAGTAATTTGAGGAATCTGAAATATCTATTTCCAAAAAACCTCGTACTCCTAATGCTGCAGCGATTTACTCTAATTGAGTCAAATTGATAAATACAGAACATTCAACGTAGCTTCTGCTGGGGTTTTTTCCCCCTTCGGAATGTATGCAGGCTATATACATGCATACACACAGCTACTCAAGCATAAAAATTCATTGTATTTTGACGCTTCAGCACACCCGTGAAATTCAGGTGTACTGTCGGATGAATTCGGAATGAGTCAGGTTGATATAATTAGACGTCCATGCAAGATCTCGGAGAGCTATGAAATGCTCTCCTCGCTATTAAAATATTTCAAATGAGATTTGCTATCTACATGTAGATTGGTGGAGTCTCATGAACGATTGTTACATATTAAATGAATACATTACATGTATCTCTAAAATCCCTACAGGTATTGTTTAACATTACAATTTCAAGTCTACACAAAAAAAACAATTCATTTACTATGACGATGACACACACATACATGTACAGATGTCACAGCACACAGACCTACCAATAGCTACATGTATAGCCCATGTACACGTAGCTGTCCTACCAACTCTGATTATTACCTATACCAACTTACCAACATGCACATTGTCCTAGCATAGGTATGTACTACCAGCGATCCGTAACTATTAGTTCTTTGTCCTGCCAACACTGATACATGCACATGCACTAACAGCCGTCCCTACCAATATTACTTCACTGTCCTACCAATCCCATAAATGTCCTGGGTGTACCAGCCATCCCTACCAATAGTACTTCACTGTCCTGTCAACACTCATACATGTACATATACTACAGGTTGTCCCTACCAATATTACTTGACTGTTCTATCAACCCCTGTCCTACATGTACCAGCCGTCCCTATCAATATTATTTCAATGTCCTGCCAACACCCAGACTGATACATGTCCATGCACCAGTGGCCGTCCCTACCAATATTACTTCACTGTCCTACGAACACCAATATGTCCTACATGTACATGTACCAGCCATCCCTACCAATATTACTTCAGTCATATCAACCCCTATATGTCCATCATGTACCAGCCATCCCTACCAGTAGTACTTCACTGTCATATCAACCCCTATATGTCCATCATGTACCAGCCATCCCTACCAATATTACTTCACTGTCATATCAACCCCTATATGTCCATCATGTACCAGCCATCCCTACCAGTAGTACTTCGCTGTCATATCAACCCCTATATGTCCATCATGTACCAGCCATCCCTACCAGTAGTACTTCGCTGTCATATCAACCCCTATATGTCCATCATGTACCAGCCATCCCTACCAATATTACTTCACTGTCATATCAACCCCTATATGTCCATCATGTACCAGCCATCCCTACCAGTAGTACTTCACTGTCATATCAACCCCTATATGTCCATCATGTACCAGCCATCCCTACCAATATTACTTCACTGTCATATCAACCCCTATATGTCCATCATGTACCAGCCATCCCTACCAGTAGTACTTCGCTGTCATATCAACCCCTATATGTCCATCATGTACCAGCCATCCCTACCAATATTACTTCACTGTCATATCAACCCCTATATGTCCATCAGGTACCAGCCGTCTCTACCAGTAGTACTTTGCTGTCTTGCCAACAAAGTACATTTAGTGTGTACATGCTACTGGGTCATCCCTACCAATATTACTCCACTGTCCTACCAACACCAACATGTCGCAGCCATCCCTACCAATAATACATGTACTTCCAACATTAATACATATACCAGTCAGCCCTACAAATACTAATTAGCTGTACCAACACAAGTGGTTATGCTTATAAATAAATCTTTCTCCATTTCCTATCATTTCTGTGTTCATCGAGAGAAGGGGTACTCCATGTTAATTGGCATCCATATCATATAATTTGATCTGGTGACCCCCCAATTCTGATTTCATTTTTCTGCTACATCATGTACAACAGTGCTACATGTAATTTATAACAAAAGTTTCAGTAAAATTCTCTGTTGAAGAGGTACGCAAGTCTCCATCTCTTTACAATATCTCATAATCTATAAATTTATCATTTACTTTTCGTAGATGTAATTTTTCAATTATCCCGTCTCAAAGCCAAACCCATACAAAATCTTTCTTTGAAGCCTGGATGGGTTTCCAGCATGAAGATTTTGCTTTGTCAGTGTTAATGCTGTTGGACCGTCTTTTCAATTTCAACTTGTTCATGGTACCCCCACCACTGCCACACTGGTTAAAATCGGACAAATGAGGAACACGTATTAAATGCAATGAATTTAACGAGTCCTGATTTTGAATAAAAGCACTTCCCGGACGGCCTGATAATACTGTACAGGTTACAGTCTGGTGCACACGGCGGTCTCTGAAAACACCATTTACATTTTACCTACATTTACTTACATTATCACCAAACGTTCCTTGGAAGATATCTGATAAGGTACACATGTATGTTGTCAGTACAATGGCATGGGCTGTTAGTAAAGGTACCATTACTATATCTGTGTCTCTTCAACAGCTCAATGGTGCGCAAAGGATTTTCTTTCAAATTTTCTCAGTAATATCGCAGCTGAATTTCTTTTATTGGTGATCATTTCATTAACGAGTTGTTTGCGTACAGTGTGTGAAGCACCGTGTGAATTTATTTCACTCTCGTCATTATTTTGGAGAAGCGTGTAAAGGGTTAGCTGTCCAGGTGGCATGCACTCGTACTTGTAGGGGTACAACATCAGAGCACGTCATATTTCTTCATGCAAACATTTTTTTTTTTGGAATGTGGAACTAGAATATACATTTGTATACAATGTATGCCAGCAAAAAAAAATTGGTATTACAGTGTAAATTTTTTTCTAAAAATGTCGATCTGATTTGGAGAACATGCCATCAAGTTCACAACCATTCAAGCCTCATACATGTAGGTTCTGTCAAACGGGTACATGTACTTGTGAATGTGAACTCTGATCCAAGCATGGTAAGAGAGCAAACATCACTGCACCAGATCAGATGTACATGTAGGTCTATAAAAGCAAAAAAAATAGTGTGTGTTTTACGACACATTTCATTCACTCGAAGGTTGACACAATGTGACTAATTTGTTCAACACAGAATTTAGTTTTTTGACAGGTAACAACCTACAAACAGAAATTACCTATGTAATCGCAGTGCAAACCTGTTTTTTATGTGCAAACATCATAAGAAAGCAAGACCTTTTGAGCATGGGGGATGAAATGCATGTTCTCACGCTAATGCACTAAATCTGTGTTCAGTACTTCAGTCAGGAACATACAGTGAATGTTTGAGATTACATGCATTAACTTCTCCACTCATGCTCTGATGTACATTAAAGTACACGTGTACGGATTCACAAACGCATGTAGCTTAAAAAGACCTATTCTAATTAGGCAAAAATCTAAATTATGAGTTTCGAGGTACACATACACCAATTGGAAGATTTCATAAACATTTTTTGTTGCTGAAATGTTGTGTGCCAACATCATACATGTCGCTTACATATATGTACCAAAATGTCGCATCCCGAAATTATGGATTGACATTTCAGCATGTGACATTTCTGTATTCGACATTTCGGCAACTCGATTTCTTATTGATCCAAAAAACATAACAGGAAATTCTAGCAACAGAAGTACGGCCATCTCTGGATGCATTTAATTACCATTACTAAAATCTCACCCTGACCTCACCCCCAACTTGATAAGTAGCCACCCCACCCCTTCTGGACAAGCTACATGTACATGTATATAATGTCCTTAGAACTGTATATTTTCCCAGATTTTGGTGAAGGTAAAAAAAAGTCCTGTTTCTGGTACAGGTCATTGGAAAAATTGGTATGGCAACTTCGCTTTTATTTTTGTGTGTGTGCATGTGCTTTTGTTTTTACGAAAGCACTCTGATTTACCCTAAATGCATTTCAGTACTGTTTTTCCATGATCATGATCATCATTCATGATATCGGGTTCAACAACGGTACATGTGATAAGAGATCCGGACAAAAAAAGCGCCATCGGATAAAAGCTCCAGCACATAAAAAGAAAGATTTAACTTTTCAAAATATTGCTAATTTTCAAATTTTCAACAAAATGACTTTTGATTAAACAACTGTATGTCTCAATACACGTGTAATTATGACCTCAAAATTAACTGTTACGCTGCTGAATTCTTCTTTATGGTGCACTGCAAAAGTTCCCATTTTTACGATGTATTACACTATTACACCCGGGTTTTATGAGCAAAAATATCATTCATGTGTGTGTGTCAAGATTTGCCTTTCGTAGAAGCCGGTTCGTAAGAGTTCGGTCAACGTTTATTTTATTTTATTTTATTTTATGCCGAAATATTTAAAATTGTCATTGTAAATACATTTTATTGTAAGAGGCTACATTGACTTCACCTTATTATCGTCAAAAACAACGATTTTCAGCGAAATAACGCTCGAAAAACGTGCTTTTTTTGGCTGTCTTCAGCACGGTCGTGTTCCGCTATGTGACCGCCATTTCGAAAGATCTAGGTCTCGTTGTCAAGGGGAATCCTTGTTCTTTCTATAAATAGTCATTACTTTGATGGATGGCCAATGAAAACACGCGATGATGACGGATTTGGAAACGATAGCGGGATTTCCCTTTCACAGAGCTGGAAGCAATGAGTCTCGCGATTGGACAAAGCCTCCACGTGGCCGAAGTAAAGGTCGTTCATTGGCCCAGACGTTGTACTGGAAATTTTCCATAAGAAATTACGACGTAGAAAATGGCGACTCGCGGAGGAAGTTGGCAGAATTATGTGAAAATAAAGTTTGTTACGATGATTTCATCGTAATCAACACTATGGAAAGATAAACTGTGCTTTTATACTTCAAATATACCAAAGAATCATATATTTTGATGGGATTTTCCGTGAGTATTTTATATTTTCTGAGCGGCCTTCTCGGCGAGATTTTATGAAAATCTCCCCTCGCGGTCTTTATTTATTTTTTTATTTCTTTCTCCCGATTTCGTTCTTCTAAGACAGCATATGAAAGTTACATCTAGAAAATCAAGACAGACTTAGCTAACAATATACATATGGTTTTTATCAGGTTTCATGCATGGTAAATTTGAAAATATCGATTTTAGACAATGGTACGCAAAGACCGATAAGTTCAGGGCCACTCTCCCGGGCCCCCCGCAGTTTACACTGCGGCCACTCTACCGGGCCCGCCGCAGCGTAACAGTTAAAGTCTTATTCAGTGTGGATCCTATGACTACGTGTATGTACTGGCATATGCACGAGTATGAAAATCAGATTTTTTGTCCAAGGCGTTTGTATTCACTGGAGCTCTTATGTCATGGATTCATTTGATACGTTTGAGTGAGTGAGTGAGTGAGTGAATAGAATTTAACGTCGCTTTCAACAATATTTCAGCTATATCACGACGAACCAACTAAGCACCATCCAGCCCAGTTGTGTTCCTGCTACTTCAAAGAAGAAATCGTTGAAGCAGCATGGAACCAGACACCCTCCATCCACCCTATAAAACACTGAGGACAGCGCACAAGACACAGACAAGATGCTTACATGGTGCAATAAAGACAAGTGATATTACAGTGCTAGACATCACATTGTCAAGTTCCTGATGCTTCTCAGCAAAATGCATTGAAGCAACAGGAACCTGAACTCACCCAACCGTGACATGTTTGATAAAATACTAAGTTCAACTGCCTATCACAGGAGTATGCCTGTACAAATTTGAACCATGGTCCGACTATATTGTGGGCATAAAAATTTACTTCCTGGATAGACATGTAGAACTTTGTACAATGAATTGCAACTGTCACCACATGTTCACCCCAAAAGAGCCATTCTATCAGGTCTGTGTCGAACCGTAAATTATAGGCAAACCAGGAACAAACTATACAATTTACACAGCCAATACAATTTTGAAGATACATGTACGTAAGTTTCCAGGGATTGTCAACAAACAGTGTAAATTACATGTTCACATGTTCAATACGAGCGTCTACATGTCGGTCAAAACGCTACACAACATTGTTCAAATATTATGGATGATTAACAAATTTATTTTGCAAATACTGAAATTCCTCCGCAGTCATCATCCAAACTCCCCATTTGCAGCACGTCTGACAAATGAGCCCTTTAATTGTTCAGGCAAGAAAATATCCAAACTGCATTTGAGTATTTGCTGTACATGCCAGACATCAGCGTCGTTTCTTCATTGCTCCAGAAGTGAAGCAAACCAACGTTTGCCACGTGCTGATGTTACACAGACGGTTGACAAACAGCGCGAGTCGAAGTGGGCCAGAATCGAGCAGATGTCCCACACAGTTTGAGTTACATGTGTAGGAGTCCATCCATAATAAATTGTAAATGTGTTTCCGGTAACAAGTTTCATCAAAATATGAATGCATCCTGGCAAGTTGGTAGAGAATTTCATTTTTTTATATAAATTAATTTTTCATATTTTTTGGCAAATATGTATCGAGCTCGAGCTTGGTACCATATTAGCTATGTGTAGCAGGATTTACTTGTGTATATTATGTATTACATCATGTAATTGTAAACACTATGAAAATGTTTAATAGCTATAGATCTAGACCAATGGAAATTCCATGTCAGCAACAAAATAAAAAGGCCCACTCTAAAATTTACCAGATTAATTCTTAGATATATGTAATACACATGATGTGCACAATTAATACACACATGTAAACATCTGGGAGGAATAAATATGCAGAACTGCGCAAATAAAATTCTGCTTCACTTTATAAATACACGTACCCTGTGCCAGCCACATTATATTTCTTCTTTCTCTTGGTATTTTGTCCCTCAGCAAATACCCTGGTTGAAAACATGCTGATTACAGAATCGTAAAATAACATGGATTGTTGGAGGAAAGCTGGTGAAAGGAATATGGAGATAATAATTTTTAGCTACATACAGGTCTGCCTCCACAATAAATCCAACCAAGATTACCAATAATCAAATTGTTAAGTTGAACAAATTACCACTAATTACCAAAATCCCTACAAGTGTTTTTTAACAAATGAGTCACACGCAATAAAAAAAAATGCACGCTAGCAGGGAGCACAATACAAATCCGGTATAGTCATTTTATCACGTCTTACTACAATGCCGACGGGGAATTGCAAAGTTACGAGAACGCGACTAGGACATTCGTCAGCACGCCAGTGGAGTATTGATCCTCATTAGCACGATTAATTCCTGTTAGTCATAAATCACTTTCTACAAACACTGATTACTCGCTTATTTGCCGAGAGGTTATGGCTATCGGCACAGTTCAGAACTCAATTTGTTGCAAGTAAATGAATGGTAATTGCTCACAATGTTGAACAGAGGTGTACTGTTAACCAGGAATTCCAGAGATAGGTCGGGGGGGGGGGGCAAAAAATATCTGAAGTGCAGAAATAATGGCACACAATTCAGAATTCATTAACAACAATTAATATTACAATATAATTCTCTCTGATTTTATACTGTATTTATGCTTTTATGATTTTTTTCATGTTTTATTTATGATTTTATGCCCAATTGCATGTTCGAGTTCTCGAGTCGGGCCTTGCTCTGAGAGGTACTTCCGTGGGCTCCATGGTACACGTAAGCATATATGCTTGTGCCTATCCCCCCCCCCCCCCATATGTCTGGCGAAAATTAACTTGAGCCGAGCAGTCTAATGAAAATCATTGAAATAACGTAGAAATAATGGATACATGATTTTGAACCATTTTGTGAACTTCCTGTTCTAATAAGTCCCCCATAACTCATGGTGGGAAATTTCACTCCTGTAAGTTGTAACAAAATTATTACATGCTCCCCCTTAAAAAACTGATCCAAGACTAGCAGTTAAGACCACTGTTATAGGTAAGACTACATGTAATCATGCTGGTCCATGCTCCAGGACATACTATGAAATGGAGCGGAAAATGAGTAAGCCAGTATGACTAATGTCGACTAACCTTAGTCCCCACTTCAATAATAGGACAGAGAACTGTACCAATCCTTGACCAAACAGTCCTCACCAGTCCACTTAAAATTTATTGTACTGGGCACATGTATCCAATTGACAAACTTGTGCATTCACATGTAGACAAGGGAGGAGTATTTTCTGTCTGATTTGGAGAATGAGTGCACGATGTTTTTACAGTTTCATCCCATCACAAGATACTATTTCTAGGTCAAACAAAAATGAGGTACTTGTTTGACTTGGAAAAACGATAGGGTCAAGGAATCCTGATTTTCACCAAGTGAGAGATGATGAACTCCAAATATAAACTCTCACAAGCTTATGTAATCCTGTACTATTTGTTTGCATCAGTCACCAAGTCATCAAGAATTTGTCGTTAAAAAAAGTTAGTTTTTTTTTTCATCTCTCCCATCAATTTTGGTAAATCCGGAACCACTTTTTCAATCACCTGGTCTTTTATACTACAGGATAAGGTATAATAAGAGAATATTCAATTTCAAACTTTCAAACTTTCAATCTCCCCCCCTTTAAAAAAACATATCTGCTCCAGCCCCTTCACTCTGTTGATCAAGATGGAGCAAAAATTTACATAACAATACATATTGCATCTGAAAGGTCAAGTTTTCAACAGAAGGTTGAACAGATAGCCACTTCAGAATCCATTTCAGGAAAACCTGCTTGACCTACATAGTAAAATATATCCTAATGTCTATGACCAGGATACATAGAGGGTGATGCATGTCAGCTGGAGATTTTAACCTTCACTCCTATTAAATATTCTGGTCTGTTATATGGCAATGATTTCCCTTTGTAAATCTCAACAAAAATAGGTCAAACATATGGAGTGTCATTTATTTGCAGTATTATTTTCTCACAAACTTTCTGTGGTGTACCGAGGGATGATAATCTGGAAATCGTTAAAAATATATATTGATGTTATGAGAGTAATTTTGTGTTTGGGGAAAGAAGCGGGGTTTCATGTACAGGTGGTTTGTGAGTTTGACTCCAGTGTTAACCTGGAAAAAAAATATTCTAAACTGAAATACACATGTATGTTCACTGACATTTATGCTACATGTACATGTATAAAGGTAAAAAATATATGAATGATCAACCCCATCCTGTATGACTAAATATGAGCAAACCAGTTCCTTTATGAATCATCGGTGGATGTGCCTTACAAGACTATGTAACTGTCTACCACAATACATGTACCAGCAGTACATATCAGCTAGCCTAGACTGTCATGACGGAGTCAAGAAAAATGATTATATCCACATTCATATTTTATTTAAAAACAATGGCATACAGATGTAGACCGTTCTATGTCAGGATAACCTTCTCAAAATCCTTCAAGCTAATTATTTACTATTATGTGCAACCTGCATAGACCACAGGTTTAATTTTCTCAGCTGAAAATTAAATACATGCATTGCATGATGTACATGTGAGCGCATGTACATGTAGAGAAAGCAGATTTGCGACATTTTTCTGAAGACCTGGTCTATTTTGTTGCAAGTAATCATTCATGGAGTAAACATGTGAACAGTGAATGAAGAACGTGTTGGCCGCAATCGAGAAAATCAAGGCATAGTGATGTAGAACTGGGCATTCAGCGATATCTGTAAGATTCGGCACTTTTACTGCTAAAAAGTAATATGTGATTCAATAGGATGTTCACTCGTACTGTCATGACAGAACATCTTCAAATTGCGAAGAAGTCGTGAGCACAAAGCTTGCCACATTTCTAATGTACCCAATAGACCCATCTTCATTTTATCCAGCCAATCTCTACGTTCCCACTACTTCGAACTTCCCTTGATATATCTAAACCCCTTCAATGCTCAAATAACTTATAAATAGACACGAGACGTCACTGACCTCGAAAACATTTGAAATACGAAATGGGTCGCACAAGAGCGTTATTGATTGGCTGACCTAATTAGTGGGCACCATATTAGGAGGAAGGACGCCGCAAATAGAGGATGATGTCACCCTGTGTGACTTCACTCGCAATCGATGTGTACGTTCTGATGGGTTCTTCTGTCGTTAGCTGGTGAAATTTACAACTCGGATTTTGAACGCTGAAGGGGTCAGATAAATCAAGGCAGGTTCGAAGTGGGAGCGTAGAAATTGGCTGGATAAAATGAAGATGAATAGATCCAGAGCCTGACAACGTGTTATCCCTCTTCTATCCCATTACGTGATAGGTGGGGATCATAATAAACTACTTGTATCCTGTCACCTCCCTCATGTACATCAATTGCCAATGCGAGATCCCTGGACTGGCAGTCTGTCTTATAAGCCTTCAATTTTGTGCGTCGGGTTACATACAGGACTTCACACCTTTTGGCACCTGTACTGTGCATTGACAAATTAATATTGTGTTATATAAGCGACACTAGATTTCAGGATAATTGACATCTGCCATGTAGATGAATGGATACACACTTCAACACCTAATTGAAGGGATCGCACATCATCAGGGTTAGGTCTATTGCTTGTGATTTTTCATGACCTATTTGCTACATTAATTAACAGGAAGATGTGCGCTGGCCATAATTCTTAAAAATTCTCAAGTTTGTTTTGAAACTTAGTAACCCAACTCTAAAGTGAAGAAAATACTATATCAGGTGAGTTCTGAGAACAAATCCACTTACATGTAGGTGAACTTGAAACTTTCTTTTAAAGGTGAACTGCAAAGCTTTTACTTTTATCTAAATTGTTGCTTATATACATGTCTTATGTGTCTTATGTGACATAACTTTTATACGTTTTTGGGGCAAATATAGTTTGAAAAATTGTACTAATAACAATATTTAAGTTATCCTGTTATAAATCCGTCTTGAAAACTTGCATCGCTTGTCTCTCTTGGTTTGTAGAACGTTATGACGTTATAGTGGCCCCCTTCATTCAAGTTTTATTCAAATGTGACGTCATGCTACGTCGGATGAATGAACGAGGACCACTATAACGTCATGACGTTCCAAAAACAACGAGAGGCAAGCGATGACGTTTTTAAAAGTTTTGGCTCTCGGTATAAGTTTTGACTTCTCATATACCCAAAATAAAACAGTAACCCACAGAACTATTACCACACATAATTGTAACAACTATAGAAGTTCTTGTTTTATGACATTTTAACAGAACATTGGAAAGCTTTTCAGTTCACCTTTAACCACATATTTACACAATATTTAGCCTAGTGACCAGTTACCGTTTGCATATAAAGTCCTCTTGTAGTAAAGACTTTGTTTACATATATATTTACAAGTGGCAGAAACTGACAGCTTGTCAACTCAGCATGCATGTACATGTAGTTTGTACATGTGCTAGCCTTCTTGCATATCTGTCCAATACCAGATCACTGCTTGGCTGTTAAAATATTTACTCCATATCAAAAACATAATATTTTCTAAGTTTGTCCATTAATATCCAGTATACAATACATGTTGAGTTGTTTGCCAAGTTCTACAATGTAAAGTAGCTAGAGCTGCAGAAGTGTGGGCTCGACTTCTGTAAATATTGGCCCAGGGTTACATCATCATCTCACCTCTAAGCTGACTTCACATGTGAGTGTGCTTAAACTGTTGATATTATCCTTCAGAATTCAGAGAGAAATTGATGGCTTCATGTACATGTATTTCTAGTTTTACATAACATTACTACATGTACATTTTGATTTGATTTGATTTTTATTCACCATTTATGAGAGAGATATAAATACATAACATATATAATGAGAATTGTATGGCGGGAATAAAACCCAATGGGGCTTGTTCTATCCTTAATATAACATGACTGCAAGGAAGATGGCATAAAATTATAGACTAAGGTTAGAAATCCATTTCCAATGTTGCTGTGAAAATCGGTCAGTAATCAATTAGGTATGATTTGATTTTAGATATAAATAGAGACATGGATGTAATTGATTTCATTGCGGAGGGTAACTTATTCCACTCACGAGGTCCTATAATTTTAATGTAGTATAGAAAGATAAATTGGTTTGGTAGAAAGGTCTTTGTAAATTAAAAGAATGACCCCTGGTTTGATAAGAATGAACCGAAGATTGTTTTATAAAAAAATGTCTAGAACTCATGGGTAATTTGCGGGGGCAATGAACAAACTTATATACTAACAGCAGAGATGAGGAGGGAGGGAATTTGGCTTAATGTCACATTCAAGTTTGTTTCACTCATATGGTGACAGTCAGTTTGGTTGGTGGAGGAAGCCGGAGTACTCGGAGAGAACCACCGCCCTTCGGCAAGTAACTGACAAACTTTCACACATGGACCAGCTGGGTTCGAACCCGTGCCGGTTCAGCGGTGTGAGGCTAGCGGTCACCAGCGAAGCGCCTTAGACCACTCGGCCACCGAGGGCCCCAGCAGAGATGAGTATAGGTTCAACTTGGGTATGGTTAAAATGTTCAACTTCTTGAATAAGGGTTCCGTATGGTCAAGTTTTTTGGATATGGTAATGACTCGCAATGCCCATTTCTGAAGTATAATTAAAGGATGTAAATGAGTAGCATGTGTGTTTCCCCACAGAATGTTACAATAAGAAAAATATGGAAAGATCAATGAATAATACAAAACGTAGAGTGTTTTCTTGTTGATTGCATTCTTAATGTGATTGATAATTCCTATGTTTCTCGAGACTTTTTTACAAGTATAATTAATGTGTGAAATCCAGTTTAATTTGCTATTAAATTACACCTAAAAACTTGAACTCGGCGACCATTTCAATTTCAGCACCACAGATTAGTAAAGGTGGCACAGCGGTAGCCTGTCGTACCCGGCCCCACGCGCTATATTGGGTCTAATGATCATATATTTTGATTTCTTTACATTAAGTGATCGTCTATTAGAACAAAACCATCCGTTTAGTTTCTCCAGTTCTTGGGACATAATGTTGATAGCATTTAGAGGATCTCGTGATGAATATATCATACTTGTATCATCAGCAAATAATATGATTTCCAGTACATGTATATTGGAAACAGTGCTGATATCAATGATATAAATCAGAAAAAGAATCGGTCCAAGAATTGACCCTTGAGGCACACCATAAGAGATGGGCAAAGGCTCACAGGAAAAGCCGTTATAAGTTATACTTTGAATCTGCCCGACAAATATGAACTGAACCATTTATTTGATGTATCACGGAAACCATAGTGTTCTAATTTAGAAAGTAGAATATTATGATTGACAGTGACAAAAGCTTTCGAAAGATCCAAAAATGTGACTATACTATAGTCTTTTGATTCCTTAGCGGTAATACGTTTATCATACAATGAACATGCTGCAAGTGATGTGGACTGGTTTGCCCTAAAGCCGTACTGATCCTTAGAAATTATATCGTTCGCCTCCAAGAAATCTAATATGGCGGACACAGAAAGTTACTAAAACAAGGTAAAACAGATATTGGTCTATAATTAGATAAATTGGATGGATCCCCAGATTTGAATATAGGTGTTACCTTTGCAGCTTTTAGGACGTCTGGTACTTGACCCGTAGTGAACGATAAGTTCATGATGAAAGATAGGGGAGTGGAAATATAGTCAGAAACAAGTTTGACTAGTGAGGTGCGAATACCATCAATGCCTGGTGCGGTTGATTTTAGTTGCGTTATGGTCTGTTTTACTTCCACTGGAGTTACATTTGGAAATTGAAATGATTGTTGTGTGCGATTTTCCAAGTATTCCTTGAAATTTGGTGCATTATTTGGAATTTGATAGTCCAGATCTGAGGCTACTGAGCTGAAATATTCATTGAATTTTGATGCAATTGTTTTGTTGTCCGATATTTCTTGTCCATCCAAGTACAAAAGTTGATTGTGACTGAATAGTGTTTTTCCGATTCATCAACTGATTTATAATTTTCCAGGTGCCTTTAATATCTTGGTTACTGGAATTAAATTTATCCACGAAGTAGTTCCTTTTAGATAGTCTTATGGTGTGATTTAATTTATTTCTGTATGTTCTATATTGCCTATGTGTGTGTTCATTTTATGCGGCTAGATAGTTTCGATATAACTTGTTTTTTTCATGGATAGAATTCAGTATTCCATGGGTGATCCAAGGTTTGGTGATTCTTTTCTTTGGTGATGTAATTGTGATTAACGGAAAACAGTCGTCGTATTCTTTGGTAAATTTAGTTACGAAAGTATCTAGGGCCATGTTAGTATCATCACTATTGGTGACATCTTCCCAATCAATATCTTTAATTCTTTGGATGAATAAGTGTTTTCGTTCAGGAATAACATTGCGAAATGTCAGGTTTTGATCCGGGGGACGGTGATGTGATTCGGATTTTAGTATATGGAAAATAGGAAAATGGTCAGTAATTTCAGTTAGGAATATCCCGGATAATAGATTATCCTCGTGGAAATTGATAAAGACGTTGTCAATTAAAGTTGCCGAATGACATTTAACTCTGGTTGGTTTAGTAATTTGGGGAAAAAAGTAATTTGATTATAGGTTTTCAAGAAATTCTTTGGAATGTGCATGCGGTGTAATGTGAAATAAACAGTCTCTTGTTTTAAGGGGAGCGATCACTCTCCATCAACCCTAGGAGAGTTTATTATTGATCACTCTTCTGAAAAATGAAGCTGTATCTTGGAGAGTACATGTAATACTGACAAGACTGAATACAGTGATCACTCTCACAATACAAAATCCAGGAGAGTGATTAACAGCTCCCCCCAATTAACAAACATGAAAGGACTAAAATTATAAGTCAAAACTCTGAGAGAAATTGATGGTTCCATGTATTTCTTGTTCTACAAAACATTACGTAGCTGTACATGCAGTGTAAATAATGCATAATACATGTAAGTACAACGTAGATAAAATCACTTAAAGTACAGGAAATTGTCGAAACAAATTACACCTAATGTGTACATGTACATGTATTTCCCACTATAAAACTGCGAAACTTCACACCATCAAAGGAAGATCAAATTGATATTAGAACAGGAAGTTGATCAAATGGTCCCAAATCAGGCAGCTATATTAAACTCATAATTTCTCCATTAATTTTATGATCTTGAGTGTTCTCAAATCTTATTACGACCGATTGAAATTTGTTCACAACGTTGGGGTGATTGAATCTGGTTCAAAAGACAGGGTGAATGAAATACATTGTATTAGAGCATTCAAAGTACATGGAGTACCATAAATTTATGATTTTTCAATCCATCTACTGTAATGAAATCATGGGTAGGCCCACGTCTCTCCGTTATGATCAAGCTAGTGTGACGCAGTGTTATAATGACAAGTGGGGATGGGGGGAGGGGATCTCTCTTCCATCTGAAAACATTTAATGTCATGTTAAATTATTGACTTATCTTTACTATCAGTTCAGACAGATAAAATGTGACATCCCCCATCCACAGTGTGTATAATGTATATACGAGAACATGTTGGCACGGTGATGACCTACATGTTCATGTAAATGCAACCAACTCAATGGACTTCATAATAATACCTTATGTCTCGGATTTAACACAGTTAAACCTGTGTCAACCGACCATGCTCGAGACCAGAGTATAGTGTCGGTTTTAACAGGGTTCTGGTTTTATCAAGGTACATGTACAAAATGCTTTAAATTTCAGTACTGGGGTCATGGATAATGTTGGTATTTAGAGGTTGATCGGTTTACTCAGGTGTCGGTATCTACAGGTACGTTTCCATGTTCATATCATTTCGGAAACTTACACAGTTAGAAATTGTGTATTTCTGTACTGTACAAAGAAGCTTAATAACTGCAATTCGTAAAACTACAAGGAAGGTTTGGGTAGGAGAATGTTCCCGAGTGGTGGTGGTTGGGGGCGGGGGTGGTGGGGATTGGTGGGGTTGAGATATGGTCGTAAATTCTCATTTCCAACAGGTGAAAATGAGCCATTATGGACAGGCCGATGAGAAAATTTCCAGGCTCGCGTCCCGTCTGGAGTCACGACCAAATGGATTTATTATGTCTGAGTATTGATTGGCCGGTAAACAGTCTGAGTAAATCCGTATATCAACCTAGAACGTTTGACACGAAGCCATTATACCATTTTTTATCAAATAAACCGATTCAGCAATCGATACTGAACAGCCATGAGGCAAATCGGATAAACGGGTCTGTAACAAGCTCCATGAATACATGTTATATATTCTGGATGGTGCGAGTTCCAGCTCAAGGTTGATGAAGATTTACATAATACACGTACAAGCCGTTGTTTTTTGTTTGTTTTTTTTTCTCTCTTTTTTAAAAGCAGTTGTAACAACAATAAAAGATTATGGCTTTTCAACTTAAATAATTCTTGAAAATAGGATCTGTGCCGGCAGAACGGCGTATACACTGACATGACTGATGTAGGACTCTCCACTTAAATTTGTGGTTTTAATACTTTCACACAAAATTAACTTTGTGCAGTTTGGCTACCAAAATGGAATTATTCAAGACCTTGTAGGCCCCAAAGACTGCTCGAGTCACTGTACTTAACCCCCCAAAAATGGCTAGAAAAGTTTTTACCCATGTTATTATCAGGCCATGGTGAAGCCAGAACGGAAAAGACATATTTGTAATGGTAAAGACATTAAATTCAAGACAATTTTCTTTTTAACTAACCAGTTAGTTTTATAATCTTAATGCAAATCAAGCTGCCTTTTAGCTAAACATTCTTCTGCTGTTTTTCGAGTTCCAAGAAAATTTATAATCAGAATGTCACTTCAATTTTCTCAATAACTGTGTTAGTTGGCAAAGAAATGTTTTAGTCCTTACTGTTTCCTGTCTTTACCGTTATGACCTTTTATAACAGAAAAGACAGATAATGTCAGCATGAGGCAAGCTGAACTGGATTTAGTGTGTCTTTTCATGGTTAATTTTTCTTGGTATACATTTTTAGATTTCTTGTGCTTTGTTTGGTATTAACATAAATAACTTAACTGACATAACTCACTAAAGGTAAAGACAGACAAAAAGTGAGACAGACTTTTTTTTCAAATTTATACAAAACATGTGCTCTGTTGCCACAAGGCTGGAGGGAAAATGGCTGCCACACCCTGGTACTTTTAACAATGACAATAGGACATTTCTTGTGCTAAATTTCTCCCAAAAATATTCCTGATAACGGTAAATCCAATCTTTTTGTAATATTTTTCACATGTCAAGATATGTGACATGAACAGGACTTTATATTTTACATAATAGTATGCAACAGAAAGATTCTTTTTATTAAATACTGTGTTGTTTAAAATTATTAACCTTCAAACTGCTTTTGCAACGATAATGGTAAAGACAAATTCATTTTCAGATTTGAAAATTTAATCTTTTAAAGCAGTTATCTTTGCCAAAATAGACATTTTACAATAGAGAAAAACTATAAAATGTTTAATCATCTGGCATTTCCAGTCAATCTCTGGCTGTAAAATGTAAAATGAACAAAATCTAAAAAAAATTGTCTTTACCGTTATTTGTACATTTTCATGAAAATGGCCCAGAAAAACTAGGCTGTCCAGAGAAATAGAGTTTTTGAAAAAGTTTTGTGATGCTTTCAGTTTATAAGTTCCATGATGCTTTAGGGTTACATGTAAGAGGTTCCATGATGCTTTGGGGTTCAGAAGTTCCGTGATGCTTTGGAATTCAGAAGTTCTGTGATTGTTCAGAGTTCAGAAGTTCTGTGATGGTTTGGAGTTCAGAAGTTCTGTGATGGTTTGGAGTTCAGAAGTTCTGTGATGGTTTGGAAATTAGAAGTTCCGTCATACTTTGGACTTCAGAAGTTCTGCGATTCTCTGAGTTCCATGATGCTTTGGAGTTCAGAAGTTCTGTGATGGTTTGGAGTTCAGAAGTTCCATGATGCTTTGGAGTTCAGAAGTTCTGTGATGGTTTGGAGTTCAGAATTTCCGTGATGCTTTGGAATTCAGAAGTTCTGTGATGGTTTGGAGTTCAGAATTTCCGTGATGCTTTGGAATTCAGAAGTTCTGTGATGGTTTGGAGTTCAGAAGTTCTGTGCTGCTTTGGAAATTAGAAGTTCCATCATACTTTGGACTTCAGAAGTTCTGCGATTCTCTGAGTTCCATGATGCTCTGGAGTCCAGAAATTCTGTAATGCTTCAGAGTTCAGAAGTTCTACATGTATGATGCTTTGGAGTTCAGAAGTTCGTTGATGCTTTGGAGTTTAGAACTTCCGTCATGTTTTGGAGTTCAGAAGTTCTGTGATGCTGTGGAGTTTAGGAGTTCTGTGATGCTTTAGAGGTTAGAAGGTTTGTGAGACTTCAGAGTTGGGAAGTTCTGTAATGCTTGTAGTTTCTACATGTACAGGAGTCCATTCATCATCAACATAAATGATAAACAATCGAGCACTTCTAGAAAGGCCAAAGTTCTTCGCTTCATCGAGCTGACCCGGTTCAGCAAGTTCTTGCAAATATACATGTTGACTATGTTAGAAGCATTTAAATATGATCTACTTTCTCTCTCCACTTCCCGCTTAACACCCGAGTAATAAAGAAAACCAACCAATTTGGAATACTAACCACGCACTGACAATAGAAACCATCTACTCAGAGTTTACCCTATTCAAAACAGACAATGTATATACGGGACACATCAATGATATGGTTATACAAGGCATTGATTGAAATATTCAAATTCACTGTATGCTGTTAACACATATGTACTCAATTATTAAATCATGGGATGGAACTTCCTGTTATACGGGTATTTATACTTATATGTAAGGAAAATGAATACATGTGTATACTACGTATCTGACTACACATTAACGACAGCTTAAATTACATTGTACATGAACAATTTAAGCATCAGCTTTTTTTCTAAATTCAGTTTGGATGAAAAAAGGAAATATATATAATCATACTTGATGACATGTTTGTAAAGAAGGAATTTGATTTGACCATGATCAGGGCGATATATTCTAATGAACAATCTGATATGGTATACATGTAGAGCTTGTGGGAAAAAACATATCTGCAGTGATGGGCTGTGAATGAACCGAGCACACCTGTATGAAATTCTGATCAGTATTTAAAAGAGTTTATGTACATATACGCCTGGAGCAGGACACCCTGACCTGAGCTTAGCTATAACAATAAAATCAGCCATTACATCCAGGGACATGCAGGAATGTTGAACATTTGGACACAGTCAAGCTATATACTCTGGTACCTGTACATACAACTCTTGAGGCTTCTGCATGTATAGGTAAAACTACCTTACGCCACATTGAGTAATACCAGGTGAAAATTTGCTTTTTCTTTGAACTGGATACATGTACATAAAGAATTGTTAGACATTTATGTAGAATTATACACAACGGTCTCCAGAAAACATCCTCAGATTTGGACCACATCCGCGCTAACCCCATCAAATCTGAAATTTGCCTGGGCCTGTTTGCACCGATATTACGATTACAGTGGGCAGAACTGCCTGTTCCCGGAGTTGTCTTACATTTGGATGCCAATAGCCAATCCACACGTCGATAACTGAGCAGCTTGTACGTTGATATGACAGCATTTTCTCTCCAGTGAGCATGGTGTTCATTTCTCGCACACTGATTCAAATTATCTGTTTCTGTAACTAAAGGTGTCATTAGGACACTTGGATTGGCGAGTGAATGACTGGCAAGGTGCTTCTGATTGGCTTAAAGTGTAATTCACATCATTATTTTGATATATGGCACACACTTACACAAGAAGTGCCACGGTTGCACTTTAAGCTCTATACTTGTAATAGGTAATAATTTAAAGAGGTTTGAGTACATACATCTAATGATACAGAAATGGACACATGATCCAATCAACAAAACCTAATTCTCATGAACAGGTACCTACATCTTGAGAAAAGGTGCAATCGAGAGATGGTTGGGCAAGGCTTTGGTGTAAGGCCTCCCACTGAAAAGGTAAACACCTCACCATGGTGTGGACAAAAGACTGACATACAGCAATGGGACAGTTCCAGTATGCACAAACTTATGAGAAGCCAGAACTGAATAAATCTGCTGTAGAAATGATATTGACTAGTATATGCATCCAGATTTTCATATCATGGAACTCTCCAGTTCCTGGAGGTTCCATGAGTGGAAATATGGAACCAAGAAACAGCATCTTGGACTGATTTGGTTTCACTTTGAAGAATTCATGCACTAAAATCTAGTTTCTGATGGTTTCATGGATGCTCAATTAGGAACCAGGAAGTGAAGAAAATTTGACCTGCTGACCATTGCTGAAATTGGGTACTAGTATTACAGAGTATCAGATTGGGGAATGGATTATCTCTCCAAACTCTGAAAGTGTGAACCAATAGAAAAGCTGGTCTAAAACACCCACGTGACCGCCAGAGACGTTATCTACTTCCATCATGTCATGGAGAAGCCTCTGTATTGCACTCGCTGTAATGATCAAATGCTTGACAATATCAATTTGTTTCTCATCTGACTGAATTCTAATCGTTAAATACATACATGTGTTTAATAAAAGTCAATCAGTTTTTTTTTCAATCTCCCATTGATTTTGTTTTGCTTCACAATTTCAGAAAACTCTCGGACAGACCTCTTAACTTTTGATTTTGACAAGATGTGAGATTTTAGTATATCTGCCCCAGAAAAAGAAAAAAAAATTAATCTAGGCATCATTTCATACAAATTTTTTATTTTATTTTATTTATTTTTTTATATTAAAGCAGATGATTAACATTTCACCCTTCACAAAGTGGAAGGAGTCTTTCCAAGTTCAGGAATTTTTTTGAAATGACGTATGTCACTCCTTTTTCTTCAAACTGGAGCAATTTTGAATGATCGTTGGTTATTTAATAAATAATTTCACAAAAATTCTTCAAATTTGTGGGATTTGTGTATAGTTGCTTGAGAGTGCGAGATACATGTACATGTAGATGCCAAATGCGTGAGTTGATATGTCTGCTCAAACCAGGGTATGGTTATTTTGCCTGTTTAGGGTAGACATTTGCATTATAAACCTGTTATATTCTGCGTGATCCCATGAAACAACCTGTGTCTGCGTCAATCCGCAATGTGCAGCTTAGCACCACATCTACATACATGTACATGTACATTATGGCAGACAAATGATCAGGGAAAAGTTTGTTTTTTTGTAAACATAGATCAACATACAAAATACATGTATCTTTAAGAAGCCTTTTTATATACTGTAGCTTACAGGGTCCTATGAAGATCCTTTTCATGCCTCCCCTATAAAGATGACAAACTACAAACTAAATGCAGGGCCACTTAAGGGGGACCTTACTGGCTAATCCAATGACATCCCCCAGATCTAACAAAGGAGTTCAATAACAAAAGGTGTCCAGAAGGAAAAACCACTACAGCCTTACACAATCAATTATCTGGGCTAAACAAACTGGAATTACAGCACAGCTTCTCAGTGTGTGTAACTTGATCTCCCCCTGAATAGTGCACATCTACATGTACAATGTTGTATGTACATGTACATTGTAGTATTACTACATTAAGTGAATATGCATCACCTTCGCTTGTACTTGCTGCCCAGTGCAAAAACAAAGCACGTTCGGTCCCATGATGTGTGGAGTGCCCAAGTATAGGACCAGGTCAAGGTTTTAAATTACAGACACGATGTTTAACATCATGCCCAATTAAAAGATGTGTCCAAAACAGATTTATTTTTTAATATTTTAATCACTCTTCATGGTAACTGTGAGGCATTGATTTGTCACTCTCTTGCTTTTTCCAAACTTCAAGCCTTGAAGATCTGCAGAATCCCTGTCAATCAACGACCAGTAGCTGAATACAGAAACTCAAGATTGGCAACAAGAAATCATAGGGTAACTGAAGATGTTCAAATCAAATGCATCGAGCGAAGAAGTCCAAATTTTAAACACAAGATGACAACCTTTACTCTACACCACAGACTAAGCTGCATTATATAAACAAGGTACATGAAAGATCAGTATCGCACGGATTAAAACTGTCTGGCTTTACACCTTTCACTCCATCCAATCGCAGTGAATCATGCTACCTGACGAACTCGAACTCTAGGATGATAACCAATCATATTTAGTGGGACATGCCTGAAGAGAGATAGGGAAATGCATGTATGTCTGCATTACGAAGTCAATACAGTCAATCAAGTGAGTGAGTGAGTGAATATGATTTAACGTCGTTTTCAACTATATTTCAGTCATATCATCACGTCGGGTCCTATTCCTTTTCACACCCGGGAACCACACAGGTGGGGTCCTATTCCTTTTCACACCCGGGAACCCCACCGGTGCCTCAGTTAGACGCCTCTTAGGACAAGCTGTCTGAGGAGCTGAGGCCTATTCTTACCATGACCTGTGGTGTGCACGACGACATCCCAGGTCAATCCCCGGAGGCCCCACAGGGCTACAGCAGGCCTTGTGATTTGAGGCGCGCGATCGCGCACGCGCACCATAACGCGCCTGAAGAGGCACTGAGGTGCGTTTTGAACGCGCGCCTTAAACTTTAGGATCCCCTTCAAAATTTTGCTGTGTCAAATTTGGACACGAATCCGCGAATTCATTCGCGTGAAGATTCGCCTGACAGTGCATTCGGGCGAATCGAAACGGATTCACGTAGATTTGAACGTTACCGGTTGAAAACTTACGATTGAGCCCCGTTCGCCGTTCGTCAACACACGCTGTCGAAAACTGGGCTCTATATCATCTATCTACCGCCATGTGCCAGTCCTAGTCTATATGTAAGCTGATCTGTCGAGCGTTTTCATTGGCTCGTTCACGGCAGCCTGCCAATCGCTATCATTGAAACAAGTGTCAAGGGCCAACTTAATTGAAAACGAAATGGTGAAATGGCAACTGACACAGGGCCTAAAAACGTGGAAACAAATTAGAAAAACAGCCCTGTGTCAGTGGGAAAGAAGCCTGAGGGATAACTTTGCATTCCATTTTAACAATGCGGGCGATAAGGTGGTACTGGTCTTCTGCAAAGTGTGACAGAAATGTAAACACAGTGTATAGAGGCAAAATAGTAGCCGACGTCAGTTACGGCAAAAACGAAACTAGTTACCTGCTGAAGCCAAACTTGGTTAGACACGTAAACAGCGATGGACTTCGCGAGTGTTCGGAAATTGAAACTGATTCAGACATTCCAGATTCCTGAAGGCAAGTGAATGGATAGAATGATTGAACTCGGCCAGCACACATTTGTTTCAATTCACACCTTAACGTTTCAAACACCGTATCACACGCCTTAAAAAAAATTAGGTGTGCATTTTAGGTGTGCTAACCACACACCTCGCACGATTTTAGGTGTGCTTTAATCACTCGCCAGGGCCCGTACAAATCACAAGGCCTGCTACAGCCAATCAAACTTTTGCAGTGGGTAATTCATGTAATACCAGCAAAGGCACAAGATTATTATCCACTGTTTGCAGCAGGTTAGACAACTTTAAGAGAATAGAATAGTATATATAGTGGACACCTAATCCACAATTGAATAAATCTGCTGTGGGAGGCTACATGTTGAACTATAATATATATGTAATTGTGCTGGCAGTGCTGCAATCATTATCAAAGTAACATCAAGATAGAGTTACATGTACACATGTACACCTGGTATAACAAAGTTCAACCCTTGATTTTCCCTTCATCACTGACCTGAACTGACAACCAACAGGAGATTGTAAACACAGGACACTTTGTAAACAGGTTCCAGAATGGCTCAAGTGGATATCATTTCAATGTTCACTTGTATTTGTATATACATGTATATGTCATCAATTACTCAATCAAGTCCAAAGATTGAGTCCTGTCTCCCCAATGTTGCAATTTTTCTATACGGGACCACCCCAATATCCATCTAACTTTTCCACCATGCTGGCCTCGGGGTTGTTTAATCTGCAAGAGCTTTTATCACTCTCCTGGAAAGGTTTTACATGAGCAATACAAGAGTGTCAGTGGTCAGACTTTTAACAGATTGCCTACGGAATATATATTCATTACTGGACGGAATAAATTGAGCAAAAATATTAATTTCCGCATTTGGTTGTAATAACATTTGGCACTGAGATTTTCCATAGGTACCTTAGATAGGGTAAACTATATATTTTTACAATCCTTGATGCTTTGGTGATTTGTATAAATAAAAACTGATGATGGAAACCCTTCTTGAACTTGTTTGTTGTTGTTTTCTAGTCAGAAGGAAAAAAACCCACACAACATATGCCGCTCACAGCGGCTCACACCGGCTTGTGACGCCATCTTTGGAAAACCTTTTCCATTTGTCACATTTCATGAGGTTATATATTTTTTTTCAATCCTTGATGCTTAGGTGATTCGTATAAATAAAAACTGATGACGGAAACCATTCTTGAACTTGTTTGTTGTCTACATGTAGTAAGGAGAAGAACAAAAAAACAATATATGCCGCTCACAGGAACTTGTGACGCCATTTTTGAAAAACCCATTTCATTTGTCACATGTCTTGAGGTTATTCAGGAATTTCCGACGTAATAAAGTCTGAAACGAGGTTACAAGGACTGCTAACTGTGATACAAGGTATGATGCAAGCGTTAGTTGGTCAATTTTGAGCTACCGAGCCGAAACAACCAACCACATAAGGCTGTCAAGAAGTCGATGAAATCGACTTTCCGACGGAAATTCAAGGAACAAGAGCCGCTTGTCATAGTCAATGAGTTAAATGTCACTCTCCATTGCATTTCCAGATTTCAGGAGCGTGATCACAAGCTCTCTGAGAGGAAAGGTTAGGAGAGTGATAGAGGAAAGGTTAGGAGAGTGATAGAGGAAAGGTTAGGAGAGTGATAGAGGAAAGGTTAGGAGAGTGATAGAGGGCCGTGTGAGAGTGATTACTCTCCTTAAAACTAAGACACTTCTTGTAACAATAAACGTTGGGATGTCGATCTTCATGAAAGTTGGCCTATAAGTATATGTACATTTGCTTTGCACTGATTCCAGGAAAACACTAAAGTACATGTACAAACTGTATTGTATTTTCCAGATCGCAAAATGAACAAACAGATCAATAACCAACCACTGCGTTACCGCCTGATATGTATTCAAATCAGGTTATAACTCAGCCTGAATAATCACAGCCCCACATCTAGCACCACATGTCAAGGTCACAAGATATTGAGTTATGTAATTGCCTGGTAATAGAAACACTCAAGTGTAAATGTATTGTAATGGTTTACTGCTCTGCCACAAAGTGAAACCAAGGACATTATACATGTTTGATTTATGTTATGCTGATCATTACACCAGGGGTCGAAATATTAAAAAATTCATACCTGTCCCATGTGACTGGTAAATTGTGTTTCTACTGGTCTCTTAAATGCATCAAACTGAACAATGTGATATATTATTTTATGTTTTCCGACTTTCTACTTGTCAAACCTGAGGGCGTTGTCACAGACTTGATGCACAATTTATAATACAAGTGTATGATAAATATTTCACCTGTCACAAGAGACAGGTAGATTTGTTTTCAACTGGTCACCAACAAAATTTATCTATCCGGGAGAGGTGGACACCCTATTATTTCCACCCTGTTACACACATTCTACATGTAATAATAATATAGTTGTTGTATATGTACTCGAGTCCGTCTAATACATGTGCTTTAAATATATGAAATCAATGTGGCCCCAGGGATTTTTCTGGACCATTTTAAAAAATTTTGATCCAGGTTTACATATCTCTCCGCATTTCGGTTGTGACCATCAGACACGAGGCAACACAGACGACGACTGAAGAAAAGCCCACAGAACAGAAGAGTGTCTAGCCAAAGCGAGCTTATACGATTCTGCTAAAAAACAAAATCTTGGCTTGGATTGAACTTCAGGCTGGATTGCAAGAAATTTCCTACCCTACTCTATATGGAGAGGGTGCCAGAACTCTTCCAAAACAATTAGTAGCTGTGGGTATCTGTATTGCATTTCACCTATTTCATTAGATCAAAAGGATGGAAATAAAATACCTGAACAATTGTGAACTAGTTTTCAAGATTCCAGACCCCCTGGGTACCTTCTGCTTGTTAGATTGACTGGTGAACAGGTGCTTGTCTGTGGAATTCCAGGCCACTTTCGAGGTCCTTTATTTCTTAATTAAATGGTACCCAAGCTTGTTAAATCAGTCTCTCTAGTTGGCTGCAATACTTGTCATGGCTGGGGCAATTATCAGGAAATAATTTGCCACACCAAGCAAATTCAATTTGAATACTGATGTAAAGAATAGGACGTATAACTAAGGACACTTATTTAGTGCTTTGTTAAAGAAACTGTGGACAGGCTTTAATTGGACACTTTGTCACTTTGACTGGTGAAGAAAGCCAATGTTGACAGGGCCTATAACAAAGTGTTGGAGCCTAGAGACAATTTATTCAACCTTCTTTGCTTTATTCTCTTGACCTCTGCCCTGTATAGGCCAGTGACCTTTTAAAGAACTCAAATATTTACCCAATAGGTCTAATATCTCTTCAAAAATCCAGCATTCCTAATATGCTACCATTCTGTCATATGTTTGAACTGGCAGTGCCCGGGGCAGGCCAGTTCAGCAAGAAGGTGAATGGGCATGTATTTAGTGAGTTTTCTGGTGTAAAGAAAATTTGAACATCAGTCAATCTCATGTTAGAGCTATTTAGCTGTAAGCCGTTTCACTTTACCTACATCCTGGATTTCATGAAATGTTTACATTCAGAGATATGCAGAGGTGCATTTAATTTATTTAGGTAGGGCATTAAAGATTAATGAATACATGCAAGTACATCCTGTGACCTAAAACACAGAGTCTGCCTTTCCCACTCCAATTCTTCGACAAAAGATTTGCACCGTCAGACCAATGGGTACCTTGATGGGTGACTCCAGGTCTAACTTTCTGGTTCATACTTTTCCTCTTCTTCCTATGGCTACAATATGGATAATATTTTTCATAAGTGATAACTGGACTATTTTCAACCGGACTATTACGAGCCACAAATTTAAACTGGAAGTCATGCGTGAATGCACCTGTCGGTTCACTACACTGCATTTCAAGTTGTTCACTCGATGTGCAACTTTAGGCTCACTGGCTAATGTACATGTATACTGGTGTTGCATAGAAATTGCACAATGCAAAACAGATCAACACACCAGCGTCATATATTTTTAAGGTGGTTCATACCGCAAAACTTTGTGACCAACCCTAATTTTTTTTAATTTTTTTTTTTATCAAAATCATGAAAAATCTATTTTCTGAGCAACGAGGCAAGGAAGTCAAAGCATGTACAGATATAAATCACAGGTATTATCATACACAGAAACTTCAACAGATGTTAGAAACACCGGAAAGTAGAATATAGAATAGATGCATAAAATTTATAGGAATTGTACATTTCGTTGAACTGTATGCTCTTTTAATTGCATTCTCAGATCATGAAAAACCATCTCCAAAAAAAAGAAATCATGTGCTGACCTGTGCTGATGTTTTGATTTCCCACTGTGTGATCTTTGTATACAAAAATCTTTGACCCTATCCCCATAGTTTTATAATATTTGCAATGTCATTACCTCCCCTGATAACGTCTCTTATCAGAAAAGATGACACCGGACATTGCACGAGTTATTACAGGGGAAATAACCCTGTGTAATGACGTTGCCAACGCTGTTTGAGGCATGAACCACCTTAAACAAATATTTCAGAACATGTACATTTATCTTGATTTGCCTACATGCTCGTCAGCAATTTACCCTGTACATGTACAAAAACATCATTCAATGTTATTATAGACTACTCTGCAACAACATAAAATTAACACGCCATGTCAATTAACAAACAATGCATTAATTCTTTCATATGTACCCTATTTTTTTCTAGTCACAATCCGAATAAAGTACAAGAGCCACATAACATTTTCCAGTACTGTAGCAGTACATACTTTTCACATGTATTTGGAAGCTGTTGTGTGCAGGTATCAGCCCAGGTGCTAACTCCAAGGCTTTAACATAGGCCCCATTGTCAGCGACAGGCCATCTTGAAAAAGCCAAGGAATTTAAACAGGAGTGTTTGTGATTTTGTCAATATGTTTGAGATTCTCAATAAAGCTTTCATCATGTCGAAGTTATTAAACGTTCGGAGGTGTAAGTTGTAACCCAGTCATGTAGATGTATATTCCCAAACTCTTGTTTCTCTGTCAAGAGACACAAAAATGTCAAGAGGCCCCGTTTTTCTGGAGATTTGACACGAGCCCGACAACTGCCCTGCTCAAACTGAAATATTTCACACATCTAGCCAGATCTGGTGGAATCCTGTCATTAAAGCTTCCACATGGTAAATTATATACTGAGTGCATAAAAAGTAAAACTCAGCATGGCTACCCGTATTAGATACAGGGCAATTTTCCCAGAATCTTGGCTCCTGCGTATAAATCGATAGTCTGTTTGAGCCTGATATAACGTATTATTGTTCTCATGGAATAATGCACAAAGCTGTCAAAAGAATATTATCAATTGATGCATACAGTGATAAACACATTCCCCATGTCTTCATGCTATTTCCATAAATGTAAATGCTTTTATTAATACAGATGCAGAATTAATTACCTCAATCCAGGTCAGTTACGGGACACCCTAGTTCAAGTTTCAAGTTTCCCAAGTTCCCTAGTTCCAAGTTCCCAAGTTCCAAGCTCCAGTTTCCCAAAGCCCCCCCTCCGAAGTTTCAAGCTCCAGTTACCCCAAGCCCCACCTCCAAAGTTCAAAAGCTACAGTTCAAAAGCTTCCAGACCCAACTACTCCCAGATAAAAAGGCTTAAGGGGTAATAAATGACAAGCTCCATGGTTTCAGGAAGATCGCTACCGATACTGTTCAACATCTAGTACTAAACCTCTCGTAATACAGGGCATGTCGCCTAATAATATTTCTTTGCAATACTTGTATATGTTTCGGTACATTTTTAGCATTGGTCGGTCTTTTTTTTTGTACCGGTCATTACTGTTCGACGGTAAGTGTGCATAGAAATTGAGCCAAGCAGAATATTTTGATGTATCATATAAAATTGACAATATTTGATGCTGACAGTGCGCAATGTAAACTAGAAGAAAAATAAGATGGATTAAAAAAGTTATTAAACTTCACACACATTTCTTTGTAAACGTCGCATATCCTTTCTGTATGTAGACCCCTGCCGGCCAATAATTGAAAGTTGTCATGATCGTTTGCATACAATAAATCATACAAATCTGGAGTCCGAATCAATCTCTTTATGTTTCCTCTTGTTAGCCTTTGTTACACCCTTTGTACATCTGCAACATCCCTTGTGTTCAGTTCCTGTGTAATTTCAGAAAATGAATCCTTTTGATGATTCACGGATATCAAACTACTGCACCTTTCCCTGGATCCAATCAGGAATCAGCCTTATCCTGTTTGTAAGCAATTTTATTATATCCATATCTCAAGTCCATTCTGATGAGGCAAATTCCATTATTTGATTTAGATAATTCCTGTCCAGAGTCTACTTCTCAGGGATTCCCCACCTGCACTGTCATATATCCATCATTATTACGCAATCAAAGTTATGTTGTGTCTATATTCTGGATTATCACTTTGTTTCATGTGCAGTCATTTAGATACCTGGCAGCCTTTGACTTATCTTATGTACATATTCTCACTAGGTCCCCCACAGCCTGTGTAAACACGGTAATCTGCTCAAGGAATATAATCAGTTTATTGTCGATGTGTGTAATTCTTATAGTACAGGGGCTCCAATTGTGTATGTTGGGAATGGAGGGGAGGGGGCGTCAACTTCACGCTTACCAGAACTACATGGCGTGTTTGTAATCATCACATCAGCCACAAACGGTAAACTATGTAATTTTATTGATGCAGCTCGGTGAACAGAAAGCCATAATCATCCGATCGGTTGCGACCACCGATAGGTGGACGTCCATGGCTCTGAACAAAACAATTCAAATTTTCAAAAGTCAACAAATAGAAATACGGAGCTGTGCATCTGAAAACCCCTCGGCTCTGGGCGCCCATCCTTCCCACCCACTCAGAGGGACTTATATGGTTATTCATTCATGCAAGTCTCTTCATACATCTATGCTGTATACCAAGTTTCGTATAGAACAAATAAAATTAAATTGTATCAGAGATATACATCATTAAAGATTTTGCATAAATTAAAGATGGCCGCCAAGGTTTCCAACCAATCGGATCCAGATTCAATAGGGTTCTGGTTCACGAGCACATCGGTGTGCACTGCAAGTTTGGTGTACCTAGGGTGAGCCGTTCTAAAGATATTTGGGTAACGAGAAAGGTGTGTTGACGACAACACTATCCTTCAGCCAAATTTTTGCCGAGGGGTAAAAAATCGAAACAATGCTGACGATTATATGAATTACATAACTGAGAAATCTTTGAAATGAAACTAATTGCCATCCATTCATACATACCTCTAATTTTGGATGCTGATGTGCAAGTGAATTGCGGTAATTCGATATATATGGGGTACCGGTATCTAGTGATCAAGAGGGTCAATGCGACAGTCCGAATCATAAGGGGAACAAGACGGCTATACGATGAATACAAGAAATCTGATGATGGTCGTATTTGTCATGTTTGTAAAAGAAAGTTCAGTCGCGTATCATCGGCTTACTGCCGATGTGTTGACCGAATAACCCCAGTCAAATCATACCATGATACTACATTTGTTAGTACACACATAGCTCAAAAAGTTATGTTGCAACAGAATATTTAGCAAATCATCCAATTATTTCCCTGATCTCACAGCTATCCTGACGCGTATTCACGGTCTTCCGACCCCCAAAAAGCTGATAAGATGGGCATTTAATTTGAGAGAGAAGGATGGTCACTTTCTGTGACCTCATAGCTATCTCAGCGAAGTTTCACAACAAAAGAAACAGATCGATTGTAAAATTATAAGATGGAAGTGTGTAATCTAAGTTCCTCTACAGAGGATGGATAGAACTTTCTTCCATTTGAAGTTATTGGCGATCTGTGCTATCCTGAAGGATGTTTTCACAAACTTCTAATCCCCGAAAAATTGGTTCCAGAACGTGTTAGATGCGGCTTATTTCAATCTGTAATCTATAATCAGTGAGCTCCACAACAATTCAAAACATGTGTTGAACAGGCTAGACAGTAACATTATAATAAGTAACATTATAATAAGGACTGATTAACAATGGAATATGTGTTATGCCTCTTAAACAATCAGATGTGTATCATATCTGGGAGCTTTTGAACTGTAGCTTTTGAACTTTGGAGGTGGGGCTTGGGAGAACTGGAGCTTGAAACTTCGGAGGGAGAGCTTGGGGGAACTGGAGCTTGGAACTACGAAGCTGGAACTTGGAACTTGGGAACTTGGAACTAGGGAACTTGGGAAACTTGAAACTTGAACTAGGGTGTCCCGTCAGTACAGGCAAATTTTGCATAATTGCGCCATATTGTTCCTTAGCATACATCAATGCAATGCCCTGCCCTCTTTCTTGGGGAAAAAATGTCATCCTCTCATTCTACCCAAACAAAATTCAGTCCTGTGTAACACTATATGCTCCCTCAACATCACATCCTGGCTTCAACATAATAAAAGCTGATTGCCTGATGTTCAAAAAGCCAGACTACCTGTACATATAACTGTCCTAAACTGTGTGGACCTAACATGTATACCAGATAGCACCTCTATCAACTATGAAGTGTATGCCCAACTGGTCAGGTATTTCAGGCCTGCCAGGTCAAACCCCATCCAGACCAGGTAAACATAACCCCTACATGACAGTAGACCTGTACATGTACACCATGTATATTTTGTACCTACATCCAAATGACAACCAATACTGGACAAATAGTCTGTCTAGCAAGAATGACAAACACAGCCCCCATACATTGTACATTCTCTCAAAAAGCTTAATGAAAAAAATGGACTGGCCAATGAAAGTCAGGTACCGCTACAAAATTCTCAAACATTCCTTGGCAATAAATACAAGCGGTTCAGCTGCTAGGAGTACAGGTATCCGCATTCGACTGTCAACCTATTAAATTCATGGTTCTGGTATTCTGGAACAAATGTGATACGGTATTCGATAGTTGCACAATCAGTTTACTCAAGACAAGCTTACATGGAGTCTAGCATGTCATATTTATATAATGATCAGTTGATACTGTGAAGCTTGGACTTGTTACTTTTGTACCATGTGAGAATGAGCCAATATGACATATGTACATGAAGCTATTTACTCAATGTGATAACTACATCATGTAGCTGAATTGCACTTGCAATCACTGAATCCTGAAATATACAATATGCACATACGGTGGCTATGGAGATATTTCTCGCATAATGCATACCCTGGGTCCTAAAATTTACAAGTATTTAATGTACACGGAACAGATATCATCTATGGTTATGTAGTCTGAGTAACATCCTTTAACATCATCAGGATGTTTGATTACAAATTACATTAGCTCACTTAATGAAGACCGACGACTGATATATACCGCAATACGGAGCACTGGTGACCGCTCCATTCATTTATAGAAAATAAAAGTCCTTTCGCAATTAATTATGTTACATGTATAATACAGGAATCCCTATAACATTTCAATCCCTCTAAAAAGATGTGATCGCCCCCTAATTTAGGGAAAGAATTCAATAGACTCTTCTAATAAATTTGGTCACCCTTATAAAAATCGCTAAAATAAAGAAGAAATAATGAATTATATCTGCATGATTTTGAACAATTTTGTCGACTTCCTGTTTTAATAAAGTTGATCACCCCCTGATTTTAAGGTAGAAAATTTCACTTCCTGTGACTGAATTATCAGAGGGATTACCGCGATAAAACTGATTACTTACTAATTAAATTCCTGTTGCTATAATCATAAATAAACAACACAGACAGATCTTACGCAATTACATGGAATGTTTATCCAGTCTGTTTACACCATGGATGTGGGCCCCTCACAAATATGCTCTGCCTGCTTGCCATTCTTAATTTGATTCAACCAGCAATGCATAGCAACAATTTATATTAAAACATACATGTATGGCAGCTTGAGGCTGGGCATTTGTAAAGTTTTATGTAGTATGTAGTTTGTATACTATAATGCCCAGAGACTACAAATTAGGACCAATATTTACACTGATAGTGATGAAACAATTAATCTCTTCCTGCTACTACACAAGACATACATACAAAAAAAAAATGTAGATTATCATTAGAGAGTATAGAAAGAAGTCATTGAACCATCGAAAGTATAGGACCATGACACCGGTAGATTAGATCAATGTAAGCTTTCAGGAAATTCATCAAGGGTACACTAACTTCATGCAACAGGGTGTAAAATACGGACTACAGGAAATACAGAATTTGAGGCAAATATGTACCCATGCCAAACCAGTTTAAATTCCTTTAAAAACAAAACGGATGATAAAGTTCGTTTACACCACGGAATAAAAGCTCTCATCATTTCAGAGTAAAGGAACAAAGCAAAACTAAATACATGGAAGTTGAAACAGGAAATATGGTGAAGACAATAAGATAAAAAACCAATACGAATAATTATTTATCACTACATAGATAACACATGTGATGCTTTGTCACAGGTCACCTTCGGCCTTGAGAGAATATATGCCGGTCTCGCTAGGCGAGACTCCTTCCCTCACCCCTCCCCCCCCACATTACATAATGTTTGCTTGGCCTTTTCAGCATGCTTAGATGTATGTCAACAACAGCTAAAACTATTTCTTGTACTAGGGGAGGGAATTTGGCTTAATGTCACACTCAAGTTTGTTTCACTCATATGGTGACTGCAGCCAGTTTGGTTGGTGGAGGAAGCCGGAGTACCCGGAGAACCACCGCCCTTCGGCAAGTAACTGACAAACTTTCACACATGGACTAGCTGGGCTCGAACCCGTACTATAGCTATATGCAAACATATACTCTGAATGATTCATTACAAAAAAAATTCCAATCAACATAGCATAAATATGATTTTGACTCGCAATCACATTTATTTTCAAACTTTGACAACATGATTCACTCCGACTGTATAATTTCACAATTTGTAATAATTGTCAGCTAGCTCAGCAGATATTCTATTTGTTAGCTGTACCTTTTATTGGTATATATGTATTAAAAATTCTGCTTTTACGCACTGGTCTTAGCTATCAAACAGAAACATCCAGCGAGTGCGACACAGTCACTCACAGACATTCACTGCACACAGCGTTGTTGGCCATGGGACACTCGCCGGGTCACCGGTCGGTGCTGGGAGTGTGTTCGTCGCGGATCGCTGATAGTGTGAAAATCGAGACAGAACCGATCGAATAAATTGGTAAATTCCTTCCCAAGACATACCTCTAGCTGAAAGTCACAAACTTACCGTGGAAAAGGCGGTACAAAGTTCAGCCATATCATCATCTTGTATCATCAACGTTTGACGTTGCTTCAAGTCCGCCATCTTGAACTTGAATAGGACCGCTGGGTGGGTCGAAGTCACGTGATCTCAAACTAAATGAACCAGTTTGCCCTCTTACAACCAACAGCGGAGTTTTCTATTGGCTGACAATATCCATAAAGTTGTTCTTTTATGCCATATAAGGCAATCTATAATACCTGGCTACTACAATAAAACTATTTTGATACTCATTTATTCGTAACCTGATTGAAACGTCCCAGACAGCGTTTCATATCCGTGTCGTACACAACGGGTAATAATGGAATTATCCATTACTCAATTTTACAAACATAATTAACAAGATATGTGATTTCTATTTTAAGCGTTCCCTATAGATCTGTTTTATTGTAAACATTTAGATCTAGATAATTGAAGGAACACATCATCGCGGATCTTGATTTGTGACTAGGGACCTAATTAATTTTGTGTGGGTTAGTAGGCCTACAGTTACTAAGAATTTACGATGCTATATTTGCTGTGTAGGCCTATAAAGAAAAACACAAAAATATTAGTACAAATTTAAGTTTATTAAAGGCAGGCCTAGTAAAAGTCGAATAGCGTCACTTTCCAAAATAAAAACATGAGAATATATTACAACGAATACATCAAACAAACATTACAAAAACACACCAGTTTTTCATTAATATTCACATCTTATACCTTTTTAACGGTTAAATTAATTAGAGATCTTACAAATTGCAACTGCTTAGTTTTATATTCTGCGGTAGACCTATGGATATCTCTTATTTATACTCCGGAAGAGAGAAGTGTCAGCATAAATTTCAAAATGTATGTCGTATAATCCCATAATATATATTTTTTTTATATTTTTTCATTGCTCATTTTCCTACTCAAGTTTAATTATACGTTAATAATTAGGGCCTATCATGTCACACATTGTACTTTTCAGTGTGATGGCTGAGTGGGTGATTAACCAAAGTTGGATAATTGGTCATCACCCCCGAGGTAATATGGTCTCTAATCAGTCGCACCTCCTCCGGAACACAGGGGGACGAATTCCGAAAGTAGGCCTACACGTGGATTTCGGTCCCCTAAAGGCCTATAGTCAGCTATAGGCTTATCAGCATGTAACATTTGAGATGACCATGATACCATATGTAACGGTTTCGCACACAATCATGACGTATCATCTGCAGAATAATTTCCCCACATATTATCCTATAAATAGATTTTTCCATCCAAAACAATATGCACCCATCATAGGTGCCGCATGCGCATGCCTCCCGCCCCAGCCATGCCAGCATCGCCCTCATGACCCAACAAACACAACACACATGCTACACTTCCATCAAACGCTCCACCGTTCAGTCAACGTGTTTTCAATGCGTCATTTAATTAATATTGACCACTTCTCGCTTAAGAGAAACTTCATTTTATGCATTTCATAATTTTTTTATTATTGACGCGGAGTGTACGTATGCGATCTGATCAAAACAGAACCAGAAACCGAATACGCCAGAGTGGATGTTTTTTAATCAGATTTGGAACGCATGTGGACTGCAGCATGATAAAAGCCTAAATCGCACACGATAATCAGATACTTATCCCAAACGCGTTTATATATATATTGGTTTGTTCTGTATATCTTAGAAATAGAACCAACGATAATGGATTTTCTGTCTCTGTTCCAGGTCAGCATGCATGTGCAAGAATATATTTATATCTGTACCTGGGTCTCTATCGATTACACGGTAAATGGGTAAATGGGATAAATGGACCCAGTCTAAATACATATATATTACACTAATCACTTGACAAAGGTCATTAGTAGTATATATTCTGAATTTTGGATACTATTCTGTGGTGGTGGTGGTGGTGGTGATTCGGATGGGGGTGATATGATCTTCTTGCTTTAATTGGATAATCCTTATGTAGATGACGACGTGAAGGAATATATCCACCATCGCTTCCGGTTTTGGGTACACTCTACAGTTATCCATGCTGTTCAGCTGCAAATAAATAATGGTGTCTCCTCTCCGGTCACCAATAGTCAAATATTTTTAACGGAATGTTTGTACCACTGCTTCAAGCCAAATGCCAGTAAAAAATGAAACCCTTGCAATTCCCTTTAAAATTGCTTCAATTTTCTTAGAAACTCCTTAAAAAGTAGGAAAAATTGTCATATTGAATCCCTTATACAAGAAGTCTAAGCGTATGAAAGTAACCTTCAGAAACTTTTGTGAGTTCTCAAAATGTACAGGTATAGCTTTCGCCATCTTAGAAAATACAAGTGCATGTGTCTTGCCTTTTGTATATATAAACCGTGGAGATGGGGATTGGTTCCACAGATTTTCACGCACCAATCAGCCTATTTCTTGTCCTTCTGAAGTGCTCGTAAATGCAATTGACGTTCATGGAAGTTTATGGAGTTCATGTAAGAGTTATGAGTTTGTTTGCGTGATTCTTCGCTTCAGAAGAATCAACTGTCTCTGCATCTGCATCGGATTCTGGCTTATCGGCGTCTATATACAAGGTATTCTGGTGTCGCATCATAACATAGAGTCTGATTAACCCAGAGCAACAATAAGCTATGTGGTTGAATTGAACGTCAATGCAGAAGTGGGCTGCTTTTATAGGCGGGCGTTTATGGGCGTTGTCGGGCGTTAAGGCGGGCGTTGCCAAGTATTGACCGGCGTCAACGCCATTAATTAGGTGTTTACTAACAGTTGTGCGAGTCGATGACAGTCTCTAATAGCGTTTCCACAAAGGCCTGAAATGTCTGATGCATGCAGCAGGGTATCATCATTGGGTATTATCTGCGGTTTTTTTATAAAGTAGAAGACATATACGGGTCACCCTTACGGATATCATCCATGAGCGTTACATTATGATAAATCACGCGTTGTGTAGGGCTGTGTGAAGAATAGCCTCGACTTCAGCATGGTATAGGGCGGTGTCGCTGATATCGTCGGTGTTCTTGGTGGTGACTGACTGGGTAGGTCTGGGAAGGGGTTAATTGTTGTTCTTCTAATCTTAAAGATTCGATCAAACAGGTGATTTATTTGAGCGATTGCTATGACAGACGCTTCTGTTCAGCTCATGTTCAAAGTATCCAACATTGACGCTGTTCGGTGGAACTCCATATGGACATGTTCCCTGTCCATCGATCTCACAAAGACCACGGGGTTAACATTCTTTCCCACTCACGCTTCCTCCCCCTATCCTAAGGCAAATGCCCTTTCTCTACTACTATCATCGGATTAGAATGTTCCATAGATCTATATCATGTCCGAGCCTTACTTGTTATATGATAACGGTACTCCCATAGATATGATCGTTCGTTCATGAAGTAAAATATTGAAAGCTTTAATTTAGTCTACTTATGGACAGACAGTGGTACTTTTATAGGCAAAAATTTTACTTTACAGTGTATAAACACAAGTATTTACTTCGATTCTGGCTGTATATTGCAAATGTTACTGCGACATGATATCGCTGAAGTCAACAGCTGTAACAAATGTGTTTTTATTTTTCAATCTTCGATTGGGGAACACGTGTGCTCGAAAGGAATCATATATATACATGTACAATGCAGCTTGGACGCATTTTGCAATTTATCAATTTAACGTTGATATGGATATACATATAGCATAAATTGATTCAAACGGCTAGAAAGAGGACAAACCGGCCATTAACATTTTCGTTCAGTTTTATCTCTTCCGAAAAAAAATGATCACGGGAATAGTCATTGATCCCTTATGAGATGTAAATGCCCTCTGAATTAATTGAGATAATTCGGCGTATCGATAAAATGTAGTTTATCGATATCAGAAGCGTGCTAAATAGAGTGTGTCAGTCTATCACGGCCGATGACAGATCCCCAAGGCAATGCTATCGGTGATATACGATAGCATATATAAAGTGATCAGACGCACTTGACCATCCTACTTTAAACATACCCAAGCCTAATCGATATTTAGTGGATGCGCCGACATGGCGGTTAACTGACGCATATATACACTCATGTCTGACTAGTTTGATAACTATCTCATGATAAGTCACGACTGGTAGTAATACAGTTTGATCTCGCGTATCTTCGTCGAATCTGCGATGCTGTAAAAATGAGGCTCCATCCATGCATTAAAAAATCATCCGACGCAGGAGTAGTATAGGAACTGAATATGATTCCTTTCTCACTCAATGATTTCGAAAGTATATATATCTATATATCACGACTGCATATATGAAGCATTATTTTATAAGCAGATTGTCTCCTGAATTCAAGATCCTCATGATTTTCTTATGAACAGACACAATTAAAGCTTCAGTCTCTACATAACGGCTTTATAACGAAAGTCATATGGGTTAAGACCACTGATCAGCGATGCGGATTTCATATCTTTGAAACGTCATTATTTGTTCTCTTGTGAATATGACTATATGCAGGCGCTTTCAAAACTGATCAATTCAAAGCTCGTTCCTTCTCATTCACCAAACGCTATATAGACGATCTTCTCGTTGTGAATAATCGCTATATATATGACACAGTAAAAGATATATATCCACCTTCACTGGATTTGAAGGAAACTACAAATAGCCCCAACGGCACATCATATTTAGACCTATATCTCTATAAAAATGAAGCGGGCCTTCTCTCTCGTCGACTTTATGACAGGATATATTTCGACATCGTAAACTATCCCTTGGATAGTAATATTCCAGTGGGACTTGCATATGGCGTATACATATCTCGCATAGTAGCAGTGCTAGATCCTTTATTAAATGTGACGATTTGAATCAACGCCACAAAACATTATTGCAGAAACTTATAATGGGGCTATACCACCAAGCCCATCCGCTCAAAGTTTCTGAAATTTGACGAAACATATCGCATGCTGATAGCAAAATACGAGCGTAGAGTGCAAGATCTGTGGCGTTACGTTTCGTAACTTGTATCTAATTCCGATTAACCCGGGATAGGGACCGTATGAACTCATGTACTTCAATATCCTGATGGTGTTCATATGAATAGTCACAATCAAAGCGTGACTGAGATAAATCATCCTCTAGATGACGACTTCACAACCAATATCATACAGATTAAGAATATACTGATCAGCGATACGGATTTGATATTTTTGGAACATCATGATGTCTTGCCGGCATCATTGAAAACTGTTGACCACTTCTCCCTTACAGGAAACTAGCCTATTTTTATGTATACTATGATTGTCTTTTTGAATTTGGTGCTAATGCAGACGACGGCAATGGACGACGGCAGAATCGTGAATGACGGACCAGACGCTTGTTATTATGTATTGCCGGCGTCATTGATAACTGTTTACCGCTTCTCTCTTGCAGGAAACTATAGCCTATGTTTATGCATACTACTTTGTTTAAAAGGACCTCGTACGTTAAGATGGACAAATCGCCTCAGATGAATTTAAAAAAAGAAACATTAAATATGAAATGAATGTCTCGATTAACACGAACTATGCCATTTTGCTGGACTCTCTTAGAAATATTGTGAGTCTGAGCGACATGGTTGTTTGAACAGTAACTCTTTAAAGTGATAGTTTTGTATAAATTAAGTTTTGGTTTGGAAAAAACCTCCGATACCTCTCCGTAAACATATATGAAGAAAAATATAACGATAAACATATTTACACATTATTCGGATTGGTAGCTATCCAGCAAAGAACGATTTGGTTATCGTTCATCTTCATATTAAAAAATAAAAAACATTATGAAATATTGTTTTTTGTAATATGGTTCTCGATAGTCGAATGGATAGATTATCGAAAAGTGGATTTATTTTGATTGATGGTCTGTTGAATCGAATCACAGAATATTCCGCCAAATCTTTTAATAATTTAATGCCTTTTTCGAAAGCATGTCATGAATACAATATATGTGTGAATATTTGTTTGAAGAAAGATTGCCGACATGTTTGTACCTTTGTACGATGATAACCACGCCTTATCACCATTAACAGGCGGTGAGAAGTAAACATTTCGCTGGCTGTTTAACATCATCATCATCATCATCATCATCATCTTCGAGGTTCTATGGAAAGATGCATAAGTCTAGGACGGCTATCGTGAATAGCTTTCTAGGGACATTGCGTAACATTATTAAAGAGAACTCCTATCACTCTTTGACCTTGAAAAGTGTACTAAGCCCGCCTATTCATTTGAGTTTTGGATAATACACAGATGCATCTGTGGTCTACATGTTGATAGCATCTTGTGCTAACAGCATCGTATGCAACCATTCACCCATTATGATCTTTTCACATGCGTTTTAAAGGTTAAGTATATAGCAGTGACGTCCCCTGTACTGCAAGACTGTCTCGAAGCTAATATTCTCTCATTAATGCTCGGCATCGAACTTAATATTGTGGCAAATTTCAAGAATGTATCACTTTTAGTTCCCAAGGTATTGTACATTGTGCAAAAGTATTTAGCTCAATTTGTTCTCAAGATATAGTGTTCACATGCAAATACGACAACGTTTCAAATTTATGATCTTTGAAACAAATGCCATGTTCATACTTGGGTGCAGTTTTCAGGTCAGTGCCATCCTTCTGGAGATCCACAGATTGCAAAATTGTGCCAAAGCTCATAAAAAGATACCACACAGAGATGAGCATATGGACGGACGATAATACACTCGATTTTCGCTACGTAAAGCTGCACTCTTTCTCTTCAATAATCAGTCAGATTTCAATTCATGAAAAGAGATTTCTTTATTGTGGAACATTCAGTGGTCCAACAGTCAGTGGCGCAAAAATGATATGCATGTACTTATCAGTCGAAAAGAAGATAGAAATACCAGCACAAGTGTGTTTTTTCAAATAATCTCTGAATAATGGCATATGATCGCTATTCGTCAGGAGGGTCACATTTCTGTGACTAGTCTTCTTTGTGTCCTGGTTATAAAAGGTTGACTATCCGTTAAGCCCAAAGTATAAGCGACGAAGATTCCAATCGCAACTGTTTTCCCAGTGTGCGTTTTCGGCGCTGTGGTGACAGGGGTACATGATAAACAAACAAAACAATCCCCACTTCATCACTGATTGGTTGCTGATGATGATGACGGCAGGCAAGAAATTTCATCACCCGCAAACGGACGATTTTTTTCAAATATTAAACAAGTGGATTATTTAGTTGCCAGTCTCTGGAACGTGCCCGGGATATAGTTTAGACCGAATGACATTATGCTGTATTGATATGAACCGAATGGAGTATTAAATGCGCATGCTTCCAGCTCTCCCTCTCTCTGGAGTTCAATTTGGTTTTAGGCGGTCTTGGGATCAAGCATCGAGAGGTATGTCGCAGCCGACATAATATCCATAGATTAATCTATTCTTGGCAACGGATGCACGACACCGTCACCGTATAATTTATACACATCCTCGGGTATGTTTCTACTTTCTGACGAGTACAATAGAGTCACCATCAGTCACATAACTTTATTCGTACACTCATTAACCATATTCATTTTATTCGAATGGAATTTGACGACGAATGTCAGTGATACCGTACAGATGATCAAAATCAATTTCAAAGAGCAGCTCCTGTAACACAATAATTAACAAATAAATAATTCCACCGGATATTGTTTTCCTGAAAGAGAACGTCCTGTAAATGACACTTCACTTCGAGGATTATATGAGGAGGTATCTTTCGATGGGGCTGGGAGACTGGACTTGGTCCACGGTGTGTATCTGTTGAATCATTTGGTTGTATCCTGTCCCAGAGTGAGGACACCATTACACTTGTCGATCAGATATGTTGCCCGATCATGTTCCTCCAACGAACTATCGAAATCTCAATATTTGAGTCAGCTGAGTGCTCACCATATATTTGTGACCCGACCAGAGTAAGGTCTTCTGCTATTGAGCTCTCCTGTGTCGTCGCTATCCTAGTTTGGTCAGGATGTCAGCCATCAATACAGGAGCAAGTATGTTCTTTAATAGCTCAACAAGAACGTCTCCCATAAGTTTCAGTGATACCCGTTTATTTCAAACATATAAACGCTGTCATTTTACAGCTACACTCTCAAATGTAGGCTTGATCCCACAAAGTGAAATTCCTAAATTCTGAGATTCCAAGATACCTGACCACCGTGGAGATTTGAATTTCCTAGACTAAAAGAATTCCAACATAATTAATAACTAACATTTGTTAACGTTCCCGGTACACCATCCACCTAGCCCATTTACATCCTCTCAGCCATGGTACAAATCCGTACTATGTCACCGCTGTATCACCGATAATAGCCTATAAAACCCAGCAGTTTACTTACGTCACCGACAGTCGATGGTGACTGATTTTTCAGCTTTTGGACTGCTTCAATGTCCAGTTGATCAATCCGATATCCCTGTGCCGAGACGTTGTGTCCTAGGTACTTCACCTCATGCCTGAACAGGTTAAGATAAGTGAGTTTTAGTATGATACCTTGTAACTTTAGCTTCTTCAAAAGTGTCCGAACGTCTTTCAAGTGCTGCTCATGAGTTTCACTAAACATAAAAATATCATCCAAGTACGTTAAGGAAATAGAACCGAGTCCATTAAGACAATTGTTTATAAGCCTCTGGAAAGCAACTAGTGCATTCGATAAACCAACGGGAATCCTAACACACTCGTACACTCCAACTGGGGTCACAAAGGCAGTGAATTGTCGGCAGTCTTGACTGATAACCCCTTGGAGGCAGGCCTTCCCCCCGTCTAGTATCAGCAATCAGTGAACCAACATTTGCCACAAAGGTTATTTACCGCGGGCTGGATCTGGATATCGCTTGACGATCAGGGATGGTTTTAGCATTGACCAATCGGCTGTGAATGAAAAGCGGCAAGTATCATTCAAGCTACCGACACACACCATTGGAGAGGAGAATGGAGAGGACGGCTTCTATATTCAACCAGACTATGACATCTTGTAAATAATCTCGGCGCTCTTCCGACAGAGGAGATGCAGCCACGTTGGAGTTGGAACTTGTATGCTAAGTTGGTGTCATGTCATGTGCACATCTATTGGCATCATCTTCTCTTGAGAAGACAGCTGCTTCTTCACTCAGCATCTCCTATACCTCCACTTTCTTATTGACTGTCAGATCTCCAACACTCAAGTAGACATTCGGTTGAGAGACTGTGCCAGTCTAATATCATTGGTCTGGTGTGCAGTCAGGTCTAGGGTAAGCGCATTGGCCTGGTGTCCAGTCAGGTCTAGGATAAGCGCATTGGCCTGGTGTCCAGTCAAGTCTAGGGTAAGCGTACTACTGATTACACCTCTACAACAATTTAGCACAAAAAAGTAGCAGATTTTGAGACCATTTTGTATAACCTTTAACGGTTCTGTCCATCATATCATGTTTTTATCGAAAATATTGTTGATACTAATTACTGCGGTTCACTGACCCCGTGTGGAGAGTAATGAGGGTCTCATTTACGTACAATCCGTCCAACCAAATCTGCTCCACACTGGGCTGCATTGCAGCAGCTATTGATCTCTGTCCATTACCTCTGATTGAGCAACACACTTTACAATGGCTGAACTTCCTTTCGGTATTACAGTGTCTTCCCCATAGCTGGACCAATGTAATATTTTCTGGAGTTGTGTATCAGCTGCACTACTTTCTGCACTATTTTGGAGAGGGACATCTTTAGTGTTTGGTAGGCTCCTTTGCCATCCATGCCACGGCTGTCATCCTTGAAACCGTTGATATAACATTCACAAGTGATTCGCTGTCCTTGCAACCACACTGAATGCTATTCATATCATTTTTTCTGTCTCTCGGTCTCTTTGGACATAACTACCGTCAGCTTTTGCAGCAGATATTCATCGGTCAAGTACATATTTCACATATTTGGGAATGGACTTGTGACGATGTATCACCAAACGCCTTCTCTTAAAGTATCTCAAATTTGGCCATGAATATTATACACTGATAGCAAAGTACGGTCGTGGTTTGCGAGATCTTTGTCTATATGACGGTTAAATCCAGGGCTGTAATAGGGACAGTATGAACGTCGTGTAATACAATATCTCAATTGAGTGACTGAGGTGCAATACTTAGCAAATCGACTCTCTCTTGCAAGAAACTAGCTTGACATTGTGTATACGAACGAACATACACACGGGTTGGAAAAGTTTTTTCTTTATGCCCCCACATCCTAATGGGAATCTGGGCATAATTACTAATTGCTCAGTGCCATTAAACCATTTTTTATACAGGCGCCTAAAGGCGAACGTATTATGTGATGGCGGTTTCCGTCTGTGTGTTCATCCGTCTCCTCATTTCCGGTCTGTATCTGGGACAGTTTTCTATCTGAAGTTTCAACTTTTGCTGAGTGGATACCCGAGGGGGGAGTCGATGTTTCGCGTACCAAAATGGAGGTCTAGGTCAGAGGTCCAAGGTCACTGGCTGAAAAAAAGAATATCTTCGAACAGTTCGTGTCCGGTCTATATCTGTGACAGTTATCTATCCACAGTTGCGATTTTTCGTGAGTGTATACACTAGGTGAATGCGATGAGATCGAGGCCAGGGGTCAAACGTTACTGTGGCCTGAAAACCAGGAAATCATTGCAAGTTGCTAATTTTATGTGAGTGGAGTCATTATGGAGAAATATGTGTCGCGTACCAAAATTGAGGTCAAGGTCAAAGGTCACCGTGACCGTGAATTGGAAAATCATTAAAATTCACATTTTTTGTGTCAGTAAATGCATTACGGAGATCAGGAAATGATTAAAAATCGCAATGTTTTGTGACAGTGTAGACACCTTAGGGGGACACGTGTCACATATCAAAATCAAGGTCAACGGTCAGGGTCACTATGACCTCAAAATCAATAAATCATTGAAAATTGTAATTTTGTGTGTTATAGGATACATTTGGGGGAAACGATGTGTTGTAGGGCATATATTATTGATAGCTGTCCCTTTAGAGGCAGTTTTATACAAGATAACCATAATAAACTATATATTTTATGAAAGCGTACATCGTAGGGATTTCAACTATATGATTTGTATAACCGACACTGTTATTGTGTAGAAAATATTCCAAATTTAAAAAAATCAAATGAAAACAATAGCGTGCATTTTTCAATTGAAATTTCACGAAAACTGTGGATCTTGTTTCAACTTCGATGGTACGACTTGATAGGACATAATTCGAACTAGTAAACTGTATCTCGTTTTTTTTCAATTTTTGCTTGGTTTTGTTTTTACAGCTATTTTACTAAAATAATTGAAAAAAACCGTACTATTTTACGATCATTTGTCTTAAAAGTTGAATAATTAAATAACTAAGCCGAACTTACAAAAACTGAAATGACGTTTACTAGATCACCTTATAAGTAACAAGCATGCCAAATTTCAAGAATGTGGCAAGGATACTTTTCGAGAAATAAACGTTTAAATCTCGGATTTTGTAAGAAAATGAAAGGCTAGAAATCGGGCAAAATGTGTCCGCTATACAACTGAAAAATTAATCCTAATTCTTTGCTTGAATTCTATTGTGAAATCTGTCTTATGGGACCTACTCGAATTCCTGTTTATTTTTGATAACTATTACACTAAGTTTATTCATCAAGGTGGTTCAAAATCCAATTTAAACTTAAAAAAATTTGCTACAACTTGTTCAGCTGAGAAATGTTCACAACTGTGTTGATCAATGCCAATTAACAAAACAATACACACTCAGGCAGCTATGAACGACTTACAATAGACAGCCGCGTGAAAGGTTAATCTCTTCCCAGCTGGATATCGCACCACGTCCCTTCAATGCAATGTGTTTAATTTTTCCAGTGCCTCAGAAACTAAATTTTGAATCCTAATATTGAAGCACTTCTAATTAAAATTTTGATTTCATTTTTTTCACCAAATGTTAGACAAAATAGTGAATATTTGAATGAAGAAATAAAACAAAAATGACCGATTTTGACTCTCTAACGGGATAGCTATACTAAAGATAAGTTTAACTCTGTAGTTGAATATATTTGGTGCGGCTATCTAATAATGTGATGAGAACACAACGTTTAGATTATTAATGGAAACCAAGTAATTCATCTCGTTTCGATTTCATCCAATCACTGTGGTTTTCTACTGAGTATCATTGAATGAAGGCAATATACAAAATCGATATCGGAAAAAATGAACTTCGATGGATTGGATGTCAGATGAATTCTATGTAAACCTTGTTATTTGCCGCGAATTATTTTTTATGGTTACGTATGTTTCCCGCATGTTTCCCGGTTTTACGGTAGCCTATAACCTTACATTTTAAAAGCGGTCTGTCTGCGCTGAATATATATGGTTCAGTCACGACACGGAAAGAAAACCGAGATCTTTCGATTCTTCCTTTACGAGAGTCCTTTACATGATACAAGATCATCACAGGTGCAATTGGTAGCGAATCATGTGGGTCTCCGAAATATAGGCATATGAGTCTATCATATAATTTCGGTGAAAAAATATTTATCGTTTGCAAGTCACGGGCCTTTCTCACATTGGTGCAATACCAATGGAAGCTCTGGACACGCCCCACTGTGTGTCTGTATGTTTGTACGTGTGTTTGAAGCTAATGCGTTGAAACGATATGATGCCCACACAAAAGTGTTGAAGCATTTTTGACGTCCGGTGTCGATGCATTGACTTGGGGTGGGGGTGGGGGGGGGGGGGCACTTTCCGCCCCCGCCCCCCTTGTTGTTTTTTTGCTCCTATCTTCGGAAAGACAACAAATTGAGACCTAAATCTCAGTGACATTTCCGATTATCATATTGGGGTCATTTTGAGCCTATCTGCATGACCCCCCGAGCAGAGGATCATGGGTAAATTCAAAATAGCGGTCATGTGGGGTACCAGAAAAGTGATGTTTTCGTCATATTTCTCCAAAAATTTTGCTTTTCTGTATAGAAACGCTGGTAAAACCTATTTTGTTTCACATCAGATTATTATTTACTAATTTATCACCACGCCGTTTTTGCGGAGAAAAAAAACAAAACTAAAAAATTCGAAAATTCTGACCGAAAAATCATCCAAAAATACTATTTTAGAAAATGACGTCACATTGACGTCATCATGGTGGCCATCTTGGAGGGTTTTTTTACCTTTTCTTGTAGAGCTTGACCCAAAGATATATTGTGGTAAGATTCAGCCCTCTAGCCTTAGCGATAGCGAAAATATATAAGGGGCACCCCCCCGACCGACTGCGATACACCACAAATCGTCCAGGCCAGATAGGGTTGAAGCGTTGAAGCGACGGGCGTTGCATTGATCCAAAAGTTTAAAATATGCTATTCGGGGCAAAACGGAACCATCCCCATGGGGCATAACGGAAAAGAGGTCCAATCAGTCACTTCTGGCTGTGATATGTGTTCATGTTATTTATTAAGCCAGAAAAACTTTTGCTGGATGATATAACACGAGACTGATAATGATTTCAGTTTAGTGTTTTTCACAGCAAGTGTGTGACCATTGCTCGAAGTTTCTGCAGACCTGATGAAAAATTCTCCAAAACGGCGACGATTTCTGATAGATATGGCGTGGATATATCACTTCAAATTCTCCATAGACGGCGTAACATGCTCTGTCATTCATACATCTCAGACGGATTTCCGCTTTTCATGATAGTTGTCATTTATTCATCATTATTTATCATAAACAGTTGGTTTTCTTGGCAAACAATATTGGCACACGACATCCCGCTTTACTTCCTTTTGTGGTGAAGTATACAAGCCTCCTTTCCGTATTGCTAGGTGCAAATTCACTCAAATGTGGGTAGGCTGTACGTAACGGATCAGTTACTTGCCGACGGGCGATGGTTCTCTCCGGGTACTCTGGCTTCCTTCACCAATACCAAACTGACTGTCACCATATATAAATGGAACAAACTTGAGTGTGACATTATTAAGCCCCCCCTTAACAGATCCAAAACAGCATGATGCGGATGGGAAGGAAAATGAAATTGAAATTAGGGTCATGCCAGTTGAAGGATATTCGAATAGAAACATGTCCGTTTCAGTTCCGTTCAGAGTTCGAATAATTATCTCTTCAATGTTACTCACGTAACATTCACTGGAAATAAAAACACACCACATATTATTTGTATTACCGGATCCGATATGCAAGATAATATTTTAGACATAAATATTTAGCAAACTCTCCAATCGAGACATGCATTTGAACATTTTTAGTTCTCCGCAACCATATATTTTCTCAACAGCTGAAACTGCAATATTTACTAATAATATATCCGTCTACAGGGGCCTGGGACAAGTGTTTTGGGAGGGCAAAAAAGAATGAGAAAAAGTGTCTCATTGTGTACGAGATCTTATACGTGGAACTAAAATGTTTTAGTCTCAGGCTATACACAAGAGAGGAAACAAAGATTCCTGATTTACGCAAAATTAAATATTACGCCCCCGCCCCCCCCCCCCCCTCGCCACATCTCACGCACAAATATTGAACCTATAACGAGTCCCTATCTCACAATCCCAGGATTCTTTTTTGCCAGGGCCCTACAACATATAGGCATAGGAAGCAGGGGGACAGCGGGTGGTGGAGGTAGGGGGCTGTCTGAATCTGTTGGGGCGCGGGGGGGGGGGTTATCGTGCGTTTAACATACTGTAAAATTATACGGGATGTTAATAACGCAACAATCTACAAGTAAAACCGGACGTTGTTGCATGTGCATGATTAACTTCTCTCTCTCATATATGAACTATATGTAGACCTAGTCAGATAGTTTCGTTCTACAAACCTAATTTGAACACGACTTTATTTTCAGATGTCGGGGTTATGAACTGTTCTGTTACATTACCAGTGACTGATGTTGTCGTGTCAAAGAACGGTTGATTCAAAGATGGTTTCCACATGCGTAAATGAATCAGCTTGCAAAAAATATTCCAACTTCCTGCTTCAAAACAGTTAGCAGCATTTTTTTTTTCCAACAAAAAAAAGCCGGTTCTAAGAATAAGTGTGGGAATATTTTGTTCGATTTTTAGTCTCAGATTTTTCACCATGACTCAAGGAAAAAGAAACCACTCTACACCATACACACTCACATTATACAATTCCAGAAAGAGGTCTATACTTGAAGTTTAGCGTTGTATATTCTATACGGGTTGCACCATGAGAAGTTCATGATTTGATGGACTTCTGGTTGCATCTAAACTCCATCCATGGAATTCAAGTTTTCCGTATAAGAATGAAGATATATTATATTTCCACAAATTGGGACATTTAACCTACAGAGTCAAGAGAACATTTTCACTTAACGGCGTGTAAAGATCATCAGTCGTTACATCTCTTGTTTAATGTGAACACCCCCCCCCCACGCCCCGAAGATAAAAAAAATAGTTCTTTTAATTAGTGGTTTAGGTACTGTTGAAAACAATCATGCCAGCATACAAAAACGTCCTTGTGTGAGACAAAAACAAAGCCGAAAAAAATAATTTTGTGTGAAATTTACATTCTCAAATATCAGCCTCGAGAAAATGTTGGTAATTTTTTAGGCATATTTCATATAGGGAGACATTTATAGGGGTATATTTTTTTATTTTTTCTTGTAAAAAAAACCCAACAAAATAGGCCCCATGAAACCAAAAACACTCATGGTTCTTCCAAATGCCTCATATTGTGTGAAGTTATAATTCTGGTTTGAGGGTCATATTTTTGATACCGGAGAAAATCCTTCATCTAAAACCTCAAAATACCAAAACAGGACAGGAAGCACATTTTAATGAATCAAAAATCCAGTACCGGTAATATGCACTTTAACATTTTGTTCAAGGCTGATAAAAGTGTGTAAAGTGTAATTGAACAAAAAATATTATAGTCACAGTTTTATGCTTTGGCATGGTTGTTTGAACTGGGTAAAGAAAATAGGGTTGCTTTAGTTTTTGAAATGATGGTTTGTTTACATTATGAAATGGTTTTCGAGAGTGAAAGAATGAATTCGTTGTCAGTGGAATTGAGACGTACCGACAGATGGTGGTGTTTAAAAGTGTTATCCAATATTGTTGAACTAAAAATCATTAAATTTCAGAGAGAAAAAATCTATGCCATAATTCCCGAAACTAAGGCGTACTTATTTTGGTGAAGGTGTGTTCTGTTCGGCAAAGGCATCGATTGAATGAAGTTCCAAAAGAAACCAAGAGTAGTATATAAACAGCAAATCTTCTATTTGTGGAGGCGGGAAATGGGCTGGGTTGAACTCTGACCCATCGCCTTGTCTTGATTTCAGAACTTAGATCGGTCACGTTATGTCACGTAACTAGCGGATGGATGTAGAAATGGAATTTGGAACACAGCCGGACAGATTTGACTGGAAAATATCCCCAAAAAGGCAGAAATGCCCATGAATCACCATGTTCTTATGGAGTAGGTAGGGAGGTGTGTGTGTGTGGGGGGGGGGGGGTTCTATCAATCAGGCTTATGCTGTAGCAAATGACTGGAGAGGTCTCTGGGCCGAAGTATGAACATTGGCCTATGACGTCATCGTGCGCATGCGTACTCACTAGGGATGACTGTTGTTGCCAGTTTTGGGAGATATATGGGGCCATACGTGGTCCAAATGGGTCATGTACGATGTCGTCTTGAAGCTCTCGTGGCGTAGACTACGCTTGGGGTGCATACGCAGTCGAGTAGTATAGAAATATGGCATGTTTGGCTGCACCTGTCTGGGCGTGTTTGGAATATTTGGAGTTTCAAATTTGTCGAGTATGGTGTCGTATTGAAGCTCTCCTGGTGTAGACTGAGACTGGAATGCTGACCACGTGGATCGATGAAATCATGGTGCGTATGCGCAGTCGAGAAGTAACAGAGAATGGGTATTTTCGAGTGCAAAGGAAGTTTTGGTGGTATAGATGGACCATCTGGCTTCCAAATGTGTGGTACAGGCTGCCGTCTTGAGGCTCTCGTGTTGGAGAATACACTTTCAGAAGGATTGGGTCAAATTGACCAGATTTTTTGGTATAGACGAGACGAGCTCAAAGAGTCAAATTTCATTTTGACCTGAACATTTTGGGTACGTTATGTCTATACCCAAAAATTCTTACAGTGTACGACTACCGTTGAGTTTACCGGGAGTGACGTTATGGTGTGCAGGGGCAGTCGAAGGCTGACCACAATATTTTTTACAAGTTCTCCGGTTGTCCAGTTTCTTACAGATCCTGGGTACGCGTAACCAGTTTTAGTTGCTGGCAGCACTAGGTCCTGTCCGTTTATATTCGAGTACAGAATCATATCGCTGCCTATTGCAACCGGGAATTACTTTTCGTATGGCGTGTTACAATGAAAATCTGAGGCAATTTTGAAAAATATATCATGGTATTTGGTCAGTTTTTTGTGCGTGTTGTATCAGCAGAGTTGGTGTTCCACGGGTGCTTCCGAGGTTGTAGTAGCTAAGATTCATAGCGTCTCCCTTCCCTCACCGCTATGCCGACGACAAATACATTTCCCTTGTGGTAACTCGAACATCTCCATAACGCACTTATTATTACCTTTGCGCCCTATTGGACCTTCATTAACTTGAGAAAATGAGCCGCCATGAATAAAAATACCATAATCGATGTTGTGATCATCATCCCCTGTATACACGGGGTCAATAATGACGGAAAATGCCCATCTTCTTGACCCTCGATTTCAGGTGATTTTGAGGCTCCATAGGGATAATTTTAACGTATGTAATTAATATATGACCAACGAAGGGCCAGCTAGTCTGCCATTTCTGTATTTTTATTCATGGCGGCCCATTTTGATGAAGGTCCAATAGGGCGCAAAGGTAATAATAAGTGCGCCATGGAGATGTTCGAGTTGCCACCAGGGAAATGTATTTGTAATAACTTTGTTTGAGTCAAAGATGAAAGAGAGAAACATTTAGGGGGAAAAATCGATTTGAATTTTTTTTTTTTTTTTAAATTTATTTTCATAACATATACCGGTATTTACAATGTACGTATCCCACAGGCCAGGCAACTGTGAACAAACGATACCGTTTTTTTTCCTTCTTCTTCTTTACCAGGGCTTCTAACAGTTGAAAATATAACTCAGCGCTGTATACACATCGCAGAGAGATTATATAATTTGAGACTGATTATGATTTTAGTTTGGTGTTTTTCACAGAAAGTGTGTGACCATTGCTCGAAGTTTCTGCAGACCTGATGAAAAATTCTCCACAACGGCGACGATTTTCATCATCCGAACGCATGGCACGATCATACGTAGAAACTTGTGTTAACTGAAACGTGAAATGCCCTTAGCGAGCTAAGATGACGATTTCTGATAGATATGGTATGTGTATCACTTCATACATGGCGTAACAGGTCCTGTCATTTAGATAGATTTCCGTTTTTCATGATTATAGTCATTTATCCATCAATATTCATCATAAACAGTTGGTTTTCTTGGCAAACAATAATGACACACGATATGAAGCTTTACTTCCTTTTTTTCTGGTGAAGTAACAGCGAGGTTTCCGTATCAGCGTACCAATCGGAAGGAAAACGAAATTGGAATCACGGATATGGCAGTTTAAGGATATTCGAAGATAAACATGTCCGTTTCAGTTCAGTTCACAGTTCGAATAATTACCTCTTCAACGTTGTTGACGGATTATTCAGTGGAAAAAGAAAACAGACCATGCATTATTTTTAATACCGGAATTGATTAGAGTATAATATACGAGATATTTTAGACATAAATATTTAACACTATTTCCTATCGAGACATGCATTTCAATTGTGACGTTTTTATTTCTCCACAGTTATGTCAAATTTTGACAACAGCTGAAAATTATACTTATATTTGCCAGAGGATTTGTAGACCTCATAATTTTAAAATCACAGTTTAGTAGGTATAGGAATTAAAATCATGAAAATTTTCGATATTCCAGTATTGTATTTTGAAGACAATTGTCACGCGTTTAACATAGGGTATAGGCTTATTAAGGGATGTTAATAAACGCGCCATTCTACAAGCAAAACCGGACGTTGTTGCATGTGCATGATTAACTTTCCTCTCTCAATAATGATCTAGTTTTGTTCTACAAGCCTAATTTTGAACAGATCACTTTAATTTCAGATGTCGGGGTTATGAATTGTTCTGTCACATTACCAGTGACTGATGTGGTCGTGTCAACGAACGGTTGATTCAAAGATGGTTGCGTAAATGAATCAGCTTACAAAAAAGTGCCCAACTTCCTGCCTTAAAACAGTTAGCAGCAATTTTGCTTTTCCAACAAAAAGACCCAGTTCTCAATGAGTGTGGGAATATTTTGCCTGATATATAGTCTCAGATTTTTCACCGTGATCATGGAAAGATACAATCTCAGTAAACTCGCGGATATAATATCACGGAACATTTCCCTGATATACCATCCTGGTTTACCTAGATTGGGAAAGATAAACCACTCTACACCCTGTACACTCACATTACGCAATCTCGGAAAGAGGTCTACTTAAAGTTTAGCGTTGTATATAATCCTATACGGGTTTTTCTAAAATCCATCCATGGAGTACAAGAATGAAAAAATATAATATTTTCAAAATTGGGATATTTAATCCATAGAGTCAAGAGAACATTTTGACTGTCGTCTTTTAATGAGATCCCCACCCCCCCATCACATTTTGGCACTGTAATTCCAAACTGATTCACGAAGATAAATGCCTCCAAATACCAAAATAGGTCAGGAGGCACATTTTGATGTATCATAAATTCAGTAATATGCAATTGACCATCGCAATTCTTTCGATTGAATGAAGTTCCAAAAGAAAAGGAGAGTAGTATATAAACAGCAAATCTCCTATTTGTAGAGGAGAGAAATGGCCTTCTTTTGATCTTTGACCGTAGAGAGGTCACTTTGGGTCACGTGACTTGCAGGTGGATGTGAAAATGGGATTTGGAACGCAGCGGGACATTTCATCAAACATGCCGCAGACTTTACAGTAAATTTCGCCAAAAAAATGGAATGCCCATGAATCACCATATTCTTAAAGAGTAGGGTGTGGGGGTTCTATCAATCGGGCTGGTTGGCGGGTTTTCAGGGCCCCGAGGTTTGAAATTAGCTAGCGACGTCATCGTGCGCATGCATACTCGATAGGAACGCCTGCTGTGGACAGTTTTGGGTGATAGATGAGACATACGTGGTCAGGTCATTTGTGTTGTCTTCTAGAAGCTCTCGTGGCATAGACCAGGACTGGGAGGCATACACAGTCGAGTAGCAGAGAAAGATGGCATGGCTGTACCTGGGCATGTTTGGAAGATCAAGGAGCCGTCGAAGTTCCAAATGTGTCGTGCAGGGTGTCGTATTGAAGTCCTTGTGGTGTAAACGGAGACTGTAATGTTGTCCACATGGACCAATGACCAAAGAGTAGAAGAGAATGGGCATCTTCAAGTGCGCAAGTTAGTTTTTGGGAGATTGATTGCCGTCTGATGGGGTCCAAATATGTTGTGCAGGCGGCGGTCTTGAACCTCTCGTGGTGAAAAATACGACTAGTGGTTTCACTGAAAGTGACGTTATGGCGTGCATGGGCAGTCGAGTAGTACAGAAAGATGGCATGTTTGGCTGCACATAGGCGTGTTTGGGCGAGCTAGGAGCCGTCCTTAGTCCAAATGGTGTGTACAAGGTCTTTTAGTGAATTAATGTCCTGACCCTGATGTGACATCATCAATAGTAGAACTAGAGGCCACGGCCACACTTGATCCCATCGGCCTAGTGTGACTTGCCGTCCCTTTCACATGAGCAATATAAATCTCCAGTATAGACAGATGAAGAGCATTCAATAACGGGAAACAGAAGTAGTTGGGGGAAAAACAGCCATGTTTATTTGTATGGAAAGTTGGCTAGAAACAACTAGATATGAAAGGGGTGGGCACCCACCAACCACCCGCTCAGATAAGAGGAGCATTAAAGTGGCTCTCAATTATGTGTAAGGAAATGTTCACATGTATTGTTGGTTAATGTAAAATGTTAAAGGCATAGTACGATAGGCCCAGGTGTATTATACAGATGATGGAATTGTTGCAAACCTTGGTATTGAGTGCATGGATGTGATACTGAGGTAGAGAGGTACTCTGGATTGTTGAAACATTCAGGCTTCGTGCCGGGACATCAAAATTTAACCTGCAAATTGCCTATCTGGTTTTTGTTTTTGCTATTCACGGAAAACCACCTGGTGGATTTTTCTTGATATTTTGAAATAAAATTGTAGTGTGGAAGTTTAGCTACTGTGCAAAGTTTCACTGTTGAGCAAGCTTACTTTCCCTTGCACAGAAAAGAACAAACCGAACACTGTCGGAGCGTTTTATTCAAGTAAAGTGAAGTTCGACCAGTTCACAGCTAAGAGATGTCAGCGCGGCACACTGCCACAAGTGACATGGACGAAATAAGCAAATTCAAGTGCATTTACTTGCATATGTCAAGGGGAGGTAATCACCTCCCAGCATAAGATATTAAAACAATTATATTCAATATTAAAACAGAATGATCGATTTGAGGACTGGGACCGGGAGAGAATACCCCAGCTAGAAATTTAGAAAATTTTCCCAATTTCCGACTTTCTAAATCTTGTGAAATTAGGGGGGGAGGATGTTAGTCAAACATTGGTGTTCAGATCAAACCATCTTCTTGTAAGACTGAATTGTTCGTGGGGCTTTTGTCCGGGCACCCTTTTACACAGACCCAAAAATCGTCACAAATGTACCCAATTTCAATAGGCTTGTGATTTACCACACAATATGCTACCAAATTTGAAGTGTGTAGCTGCAATGGTTTGGTTTCTAAAGCATTAACGTCATTCTGTGGATATTTTCCATTTGTTGCCATGGAAACTGCAAAAACACCAAGCACACAATAATGCTACCAAATTTGAAGTGTCTAGCTGCAATGGTTCTGTTTCTAAAGCATTAACCTCATTCTGTGGATATTTTCCATTATGTTGCCATGGAAACAGCAAAAACACTCAAATTTACCCAATTTCAATAGCCTTGTGCTTTACCACCCAACATTGCTGTATACCAAATTTGAAGTCTCTAGCTGCAACGGTTCGGCTTTTAGAACGTTCACGTCGTCATGTGGATATTTTTCGTTATGTTGCCATGGAAACCACAAAAATCAACAAAATGTCCCAAATTTCAATAGGCTTGTGCTTTACCATGCAACAATGCTGTATACCAAATTTGAAGTCTCCAGCTGCAACGGTTCGGCTTTTAGAGCATTCACGTCGTAATGTGGATATTTTCGTTATGTTGCCATGGAAACCACCAAAATGTCCCCAATTTCAATATGCTTGTGCTTTACCATGCAACAATGCTGTATACCAAATTTGAAGTCTCCAGCTGAAATGGTTCGGCTATTAGAGCATTCACATCGTAATGTGAATATTTTTCGTCATGTTGCCATGGAAACCACAAAAACCACCAAAATGTCCCCAATTTCAATAGGCTTGTGCTTTACCACCCAACAATGCAGTATATCAAATTTGAAGTCTCCAGCTGCAACGGTTCACCTTTTAGAGCGGTCACGTCGTTATATGGATATTTTTCGTTATCTTGCCATGGAAACCACAAAAATCAACTAAATGTGCCCAATTTCAATAGGCTTGTGCTTTACCACCCAACAATGCAGTATACCTGACTTTAGCTGCAACGGTTCACCTTTTAGAGCGGTCACGTCGGTCATCCAGCCAGCCAGCCAGCCATCCAGCCAGCTAGCCGGACAGCATGACGACATGATCCCATCCGGCATATATGCCGATGGGATAAAAAGTATAGTTCAGGTTGGAATGGGTTCATAAGTGCTTGTGGGTTATGACATCGGGTGTTAGGTGCGTAAAAGTGGCCCATGCGGGTCCATTGTGAGGATTCTATGAAACTTTCTCGTTATGTATTGTCCTGGCCATGATGGAACGTCATCACGTGCATGTGCACTCGGACAGTAGTAGAGAGAGCACATTCAGATACCCACCTGGGAATAGTTGCATATCCACACTCGTATACACTAACCCATAGTTGATGCCACCTGACGGAAAGCCTCTGTGTGGAGGTGCCACTCCGTCTGCAAAATCTTGTCCGGACGAGAAAGGCTGTCTGCAATGACGTTCAAGTGACCGGGTACATGTCGTGCTCGGATCCGGCATTGATGAATCTGTGCCCAGGTGAAGAGAGACCACGTCTCCTGGAACAACAGTCGGGACTTCGTCCCCCCCAACTTGTTGATGTAGCTCACTACTGTCGTGTTGTCCGATGCGATCATGAGAGACTTGCCGAACAGTTGAGGGCTCCAGTGGACGAGTGCCAGTTTCACTGCTGCCATTTCCAGTACATTGATGTGCTGTGTCCTCTGTTGTGGAGACCACCTGCCGGATATCTTTAATTCTCCCAGGTGGGCTCCCCAGCCCAAGAGTGATGCGTCGGAGAATAGGTTCTTGTCCGGCGGTGCCCAGCGGAGTGGAATTCCGGACATGACATTCTCCCTGGACTGCCACCATTCCAGGAATTGATGCAGATACCGAGGAACTGGAACTCGGGGGTTGATAGCTGGAGCTCGCAGATACGGCTGCAGATGAAACTGTAGCGGGCGTAGCTGAAGCCGTCCGTACTGAGTCAGATCCTGAGTGGATGTCAGCAATCCCAACAGGCTTTGCCAAAGACGTAAGTGTTGTGATGGGGATGATAAAAATCTTCGGCTGACAAGCTGAATTTTTGTCCAACGGTCTTCTGGGGGCAGGACAATCCGCATCTGCGTGTCGAATACTGCCCCGATGTACTGTCGTCTCTGAGCGGGCTCGAGTTCCGAGTTCGTTGGGTGTGGGATAAACCCGAGATACTTCAGGACTTGAATGACGAACTGTATCTGGGACTTGAGTACTGACTTCTCTGACCCCCAAACCAGGATGTCGTCGATATATGCCTCTATGTTGATACCCCTCAGGTGAAAGAAGGCCATGATTGGTGATGTGACTCTTGTAAAACACCAGGGGGCGATGGAGATGCCGAACGGTAGGACCTGCCACTCGAACCGTCTCCCGGCGATGATGAATCGGAGATACCGACGATGCCGTTGATGAATAGGGACATGAAGGTAGGCGTCCTGGAGGTCGATGGAGGCTAGCCAGTCCTCCGGTTGTAGGCGGGACCGCAATGATGGAACTGATGTCATTTTGAAGTGTGGAGGCGGTGCCAAAGTGTCGTTGAGACGACGCAAATCTATAATCATGCGAAGCTGATCTGTGTCCTTCTTGGGAACGAGGAAGACCGGACTGTAAAATCCCAGACTCTCCTCTTCCACGGGTAGTTCTCGGACAGCGCCCTTGTCCAATAACACCTGGACTGACTCCAATAATGTCTGCACATGTTCCGGACGAACTGGAAGGCGTGATGGTTTGGGTCTGGTGATGAGCTTGGGGTACTCTAGAAAAGTGAGGAAAACTCCATCTCTGAGTGATCTGGTAACCCACTTGTCGTCCGTAATAAGTTTCCAGTTCTGCCAGAAGATCTGTAGACGTCCGCCCACAACCGGATGACTGAGTTCTTGAAAATCGGGAAGGATGAAATGATGATGGATTAAAAGCTGAGGCTGGGAACCATCAGTTCCGACGGTCGGGCTTTCCTCTGCCCCGATCGGAAGACTTTCCTCCTCTGGCACGAAACTGTCCTTTCCCGTAGGAACGAAAATTAGGCTGGCTGTCTTGCTTGGGTAGACTGCCTGAGTCCTGGCGGGAAGACTGTCCAGACCGTCCTCCTCTGGTGGACTTGCCTTGACCTTTGCCCTTGCCTTTGCCTTTGCCTTTCCCGTGAACTAAGGCGCCGATGATGCGGGAAGTCTTCTCGTCATTGACGGCAGGCATGACCGTGGAAATGGCCTGATTGAAGAGATACTTGGATGACAGGGGTTGTTGTGCCAACTCGGTCTTTACTGATTCCAATACCTCGGACTTGGGATGTTTCAGGTATCCCGCACGTCGGGCTTGTACCATCGTGGCATACGTAAAGGCCCCTGTCTCCATAACATCAGCGTTGGACTTGTTCATTGAGTCGACAAAGGCGCTGAGGAAATCCATCTTGGGCCGTGAGAAAGTCAGGGATCCGTCCTTATGTCTCACATCTGGGTCCTGGATCACCCTAGAGATAGCTGTAAGGAACCAGTCCGCGTAAGACGTGATTCTGTGTTGTGTCGGCATCATGTCTTCCACCGCACAGGCCTGCTTCTGTTGAAGTACCACTGCTGGCGTCTTGGAAAAGTTCAACAGTCTGTCCAGATCCGGATCGGACTTCGGCGGCTTGAACGGTAGATTGTCTCCGTGCAGAGTGTAAGTTTTATAAGGTCCGGGTTTCTGGAAGGATGACGAAGTCTTCATTTGTCGATCCAGTGCATCGTACAAATTGGTCGCCGCCGGTGATGGTGCGCAGGTTGCTGCAGCATCCTCAGAAGGCTTGTTTAACCCGTACAGAGATGCCGCTGTCAGTCTTCTCCGTTTCCGTGGGTGATCAAGAGACTGCCTCTCCTCGCCGTCCACCGGCCTGGGCATCTCCGGAACTAGAGTGTAGATTGCCGCTATCCTGGCCTTGAAAGGTAATACGTCCTTGTCCTCTATCTCCGCTTGTCGGTGGGAAGGAGAATCCCCGCGAGACGAGGATGCCGAGGAAGCAGACTGCCGTGAATGATCCTCGTTGCTCGAATCTGATTCAGCGTCGTTAGAAGACTGGGATTGTGTCACCTCATGGACCTCCGGTGAAGGAACCACTGTAACGGCAGGAAGCTGTGTCGTCGGAGGATGACTGTGCTTCTTGCCCAGACTTGACTTTAAGGGTACTGCAGAACTAGCAGGCTGATCCCTGGATCTGGATCTGGATCCGGAAGGGTGATCTACGGGTCCCTGTTCATGTCTGGACTTCCGTGTATCCCGATGCTCCGGATTACGGAGTTCCTGGTTCTCTGTAATCGTCGAAGAACGACGGTGGTAGTCAGTAAACGTCCGTTCCTCGCAGTCCGTGCGGCGTGCGTGCTGACGGGAGCCCGGGGAACGGCTTCTAATTCGTCGGGTATAACGTCGCTCCGGAGTACGGTCTCTGCCGTAGTAACCCCGATGGTCTGGGTTAGGTGAAGGACTCTGACGTCTGGGACGGTCTCTCTCCTGATGTCGACGTTCAGGATAAGAATCCCGAACATACAGCGGTGTATGGCTCCGTCTACGGGCTCTGCATACGATAGTCTCGGGTTGCTGTTCCGTTGTACGGGTCCGAGAAGTATCAGAAGCCGACTCACGGCGCTCTGGATGAGTCCGTTCTCCATGGGTCCGTGCCTTGCTAGATGCGGACTCCCGGTGTTCTGGATAGGTCCGTTCTCCCCGAGTCCGTGACCTCTCTGATGTAGTTTCACGGCGCTCTGGATAGGTCCGTGATGCCTGTCGCTCCGGGGTATGGCTCCGGGCTGTAGTCCCGTCCTGAGGTGCTTTAATGCTGGAATCCCGGTGCTCTGTATAGAGCCGTGACTTCCCGGAATCCCGGCGCTTCCTGTAGGTCCGTGGCTTCTCGGACTCCCGGCGTTCTGTATACGGCCGTGACGTCTCCGAGCTGTGGTCTCGGCGAGCTGCGTAAGGCCGTGCTGTGCTGGTGCCGGGCTCCGGTGATCGAGTCCGTGACCTAGGTTCCAGGGCTGTGTCTTTATCGGCCGTGCCGGTCTGTGCCTCCGGGGTACGGCTCTTGGATGGGTCCCGGTTTTTCACCGGGTCCCGGTTGGAAGACTTGTCTTTCTTGGGTCGTGGAGACTTGGATAGGCAGGAGCTGATATCCGAAGAGTGTCCCAGATCCGTAACTGTAACTGGGCTTCCCAGTCGACTCCGTGGGGCCGTTCTTCCTGGTGAACCTGAAGTAGACCGTGGGGCCGTGACTTGAGCCGAACTGGTCTGTACTTTAACTTGTGGCGATTCCATAGGTTGTGCGACTGTACCGCTGGGTTGTATACACGGGCTTGCAGTCGATAAAGGGGAGTCCTCGTTCAGCGCTAAGTCGTTGAAGAGGGCTTGATTAGCCTCTAGTTTCTCGGCTGGACCTTTCCTCTGGTCGCCTGCTGCCTTCAGGAGTTGACAGCGTCGTACTGCAGCATAGCTAATCCAGGTCACGTCGTCCCAGCCTGCACATTCTGCACATGTAACCCGCCTGTAGCAGATCTGTGCCCTGCATTTAAAACAGAATGAATGCGAATCTCTTACGGGCCAAAACTGACGACATGATTCACATCTCTTACTATTCTTGATAGTTTGGGTGACTACGTTAGCCATACTGACTTACGGGAGATGAAAAAAAATAACCCTAGGGTGCGTCTAAAACAACCAAAAAGTTACTGTTTACAGGAGCTCTTTCAAACACGTCTTGCTACCAAGACTGCAAAGGAAAAAAAAGGAAGGGCATGCGCGGAGAGCACGCCACCTAGCGGACGATCGACGAGACGATCAGGGGAGATAATTTCTTTGCAGGAGATCTCCAAAATGGAGGAATATTGGCACTAGTGATAGCAGGTTGAGATTTGAGACACAAACAGTATAGTTCAGGTTGGAATGGGTTCATAAGTGCTTGTGGGTTATGACATCGGGTGTTAGGTGCGTAAAAGTGGCCCATGCGGGTCCATTGTGAGGATTCTATGAAACTTTCTCGTTATGTATTGTCCTGGCCATGATGGAACGTCATCACGTGCATGTGCACTCGGACAGTAGTAGAGAGAGCACATTCAGATACCCACCTGGGAATAGTTGCATATCCACACTCATATACACTAACCCATAGGGGTGGGTATGTCGCCCAAGAACCGAGCGGTTGAAGTGTAAAAACTGATCTTGAGGCAAGAATCTGTTATTGACCAGAAACAAAAATATTAACGTGGCCTCCAGTTGGCACCACCTATAAGCAGATCAGCATGAAAAACAAGTTACAATCCCAAGCCAGATCTTTTGGCGAGATACACACATACCAAATTTGAAAAGAATATGTTCAGTTTTTTGAAAGTTATTGTCTCGAAACGAAATTTTAACTTGGCCCCCAGGTGGCACCACCAACAGGCAGATGGGCATGAAAAACAATCCCAAGCGAATTTGACAAGAATTCATTCAATTTTTGAAAGTCATTGTCCGGAAACAAAATTTAAACTTGGCACCAACTACAGGTCGATCGGCGTGAAAAACAATCCCGAGCGAGATCTTGAGGCGAGGTACACACATATGAAATTTGAAAAGAATCCATTCCGATTTTCAGAAGTTATTGTCTGGATATGACGTCGTCCATGCGCACGGATCCCAATACTATACAATCAAAGGACAAAAACAGGTCAGATGTCTGTGTTATATTATTTATTCTTCCAAAATATCCCAACCATACTCGCTATTATACAAACTTTGATATCTTTAATGCTGTATATTTACCTATACATATGCATTTGAGACATTTCCATTTCAAAAATCCATGGTATCATTATACCACAACAACAAAGATTCAACAGCAGATATATGCCTTTTCTCATTCAAGCAATTTAAACAAGGTACAAATGTACTTTGAGGCAAACATTTTGTAATTCTCTTAATAGCATCCATGTGAATTGTTTTATTACAAAAATCTACTCAATCAGTAAAGATAGTGTAGCATTAACTTACCCCAAGAAAAAAACCTCTAACTATTTTTTGCATAGCCAACCAGTGGCCCTGCTTATAACTTCTGGTAATTCCATTTCACACGTTCCTGACCCAGATAACCAATCAAAATCCAGAACTGGTACTTCCAGTCCATGAATCTCTTCTACAAGTCAGTCATTGGCTTATGTCTTTTTTGGGCTTTTCATCATGGATTGTTTAATAGATCTGAAGTATGACACCTCGAACCAAAATATATATGTACTTAACTCCCTCTGTACCGGCATTTTTAACGGTTCCAAGCTGGTATCAAAACTGTCATGAACATGAATGAAACGAAGATATACTTATCACCGCCTCCGTAGTTTCAAAGACCATACTCCAAGCTTTCGAACAATAGATAATATGATGAAAATACTTGTCTAGAAATTCTTCATTTCTTCATGCCAATGACCGGCAATTATTGAACTTTATTTCTATCGGTACAATTGTACCGATACGGTACAGAGAGGGTTAAAGTCACAAGTATGATGATATTGAAAACATTAGATTAGTTTTGCTTCAAGGTTTCGTATTTTAGAGACGGCGATCCCTCTAATAATTCAATCCACCCTATCAAAATTCAATCATATCCAATTTTGAGGACAAAACACGATTGACTGTTCTAATAAATTTGATCACTCTTTAAAATCACTGAATAAAAAAAGAAATAATGGATTATCTGCATGATTTTTGACCATTTTATGGTTCATACTCCATGTGAGGATCATGAGACAATGCAAACAATGGCGAAGTCTGGGGACAATAATATGTCTAGACTGGAGCCTTTTCAGCTGCACAAAGACTCAGACAATAGCTTCCTACATGATGATCATGATGACCATTTGATCAATTTCTAGTTCTAATAAATTTGATCACCCCCAGATTTTATGGTGGAAAATTTCACTTCCTGTGATTGAATTATCAGAGGGATTACTGTATATCACCATGTTTGGGTCTCATTTTTTTTCCACATCCAGCACCTCATGATTGGGGTCCTATTTACCTTACTCCTGGAAACCCCTCAGGTGCCTCAATTAGTGACCTTTACGACAACCACTCTTAGCAACCGAGATCCTTAATTCTTTCCATGATGTGGGGTGTGCACAGAAGAAAAGCTAAAGTCTGTCCATTTTAATTAGTCATCTATTTCGGAGCTTTTCAATAATCAGTAGTTTACTCCGCATAAGTTTTCTGTTTTACAGACTGAACTGAGCTCTACAAAATGACAACCATTTCTCTACCATAACATATCAGTCTTGAAATAACTTTGTAATTCTCTCCTATAAAACTCCAGTACAGTTGTTTCATGTACCGGACCTCAATTACATAGGGAGACGTCATAATGTATTCATGCGCACTGGCACAAAGGTCATTGATTCCGTATGAAGTAATAACAGATAGTCCATGGGAGTGTGGTTATATTCCATGCCCACTGAAATTGCAGAATGATAAACCGCACACACCTCTATGACCGTACACGGCATTGTTTACCTTTCTGCTAGTGAAAATGAATACATACGATGTCTCTCTTTGAATTGAATTGAATTTATTCACCAAACATACAGCAGATATACGAATATACAGGTTATCAAGATAAAAATAACATTAGCCGCACATAAGGCGGGAGTAAAACCCCAGGGGGCTTGTTTTATCCCGGATTAGCTTGAGTAGATGTTCATGGTATACGGCGAGAGGAGTATGGAATGTAGCAACACAGTTTTCGATGTTCTAATATTTACGCTAGTTCGGTGAATAAAGAATAATTGAAATAACTCCATCAAAGTTTCATATGAAGAAAATTACAAAGTTATTTCAAGGGTGATATATTATCGATATCACAGAGTAATGATACGTAGCCATATCAGTTTGTTCTACACAATGCAAAAAATAAAATGTATGCAGAGTTAACTACTGATTTTTGACAAGTTTCAAAGTAGATGACTAATTAAAATGGACAGACTACAGGTATTTTTTTCTGAATGAAACATTACTTTGTGCAGCTAAAGGGGTCTTTCTCAGAAAATTCCTGTGGCTCTTTCTCCAGTTTCAGTGCACTCCAGAAATTGGGTGATTGAAAATCCAAAAATCTTGTATTTCAAGGGTGATAAAACTCCTTTTTTGTCCCAAGAGATATGGAAGATTTCTTATTGGTGCACATAGATGAGACAGAAAATTCAAGCATGCTCAACCAGGGAAGGGTCATTCTTCATAATGTGACTGAGAATTCTTATTTTGTCTCATGCACGCATTTAATATGTGAACAGGTCAAGGAAATGAGGGTTCTCCAGTTTTGAAGATAAAAAAGTCATTTTTCTTGAATAACTTTAGAAATACGGACAAATTTGTAGTTTTTTTGTCAATGACACATATATATTTAAATGCAATTTGAAGAAGTTGTTGCCTATCTACTTTAATAGATAGAAAGCAGTCTATTGGGTTTTTTTCTGGGGTTTTTTTCAAATTTCCCTTTCAACACATCCAAACACCTAAATAATAGATCCCATAAGTGACAAGAAATTATTTACCATAAGTAACTAAAATAACTTTATGTGCCATTGACAAAAAACTGCAAAGTTGTCCGTATTTAGAAGTTATTCAACAAAAACTACCTTTTCACCTCCAAAGCTGGAGAACCCTCATTTCCCGGTCTTGGTGAAACAGTGATCAAATCAGTCATCTGAAAAAAAAAATGAAGTTCACTACTCGTGAATGATTTTCATTTTATTGATGCAAAATGAGATTTGTCTGATGACTGATTATGTCCAGGAGATTAGATTTATTGAAGCATTCATCACTGAAGGGTCTTTAACTGTCAATTTTCTGGTCAGCTCATCCGGACATCTCGTCATCTGTTCATGGCTGTGTTACTGGATCCAAACCGCTTACCGAATAAGGATTTAAATAAATCATCTCTGGAAGAAGAAAGGGATATGGAATTAAGCATTGGTGTTTTAACACAAGGTAATAAAGCAGGTTGTATAAATCACCAATCAGGAGTTTGATGCGATAATTTCCATGAAAGCATGAAACACATTAGGCTAAATAAAATTCATCGGCACCTTGACAGACAGTTTTGTTCTTGAATGATGAGGGGGAAAAGGCTTATTTTATTTTTTACATCCATTTTTTACATCCATCCATAATACATCCATTTTTCTGGCAAACCGATGCAGTAGTTTAATACAATTTGCATGGAACCAACGATGTTCTTGAGTTACTTGAGGAGTCGACCTCCAACAATACTTCGTCTTTCAAATAAAACAAGATATCAAACAACTATTTGACTCAATGTTCAAGAATATTATTTTGGTAAAACTTTGAGAATGTGAAAAATGTAAAAAGAAGTTTTTTTTCTTTTTGCTGTGGGCAATAAAAGAGCTGACATGGCTCTTAAAAAAAAAAGATGCAGCAGTGCCTGTACTTGCAGTAATAATATTCATACTCTAGCACCAGCATTGATAGACTACAGATAGTCCAAATAGTAGTGACCTTTCTTTGCCCATAGGTAATAAAGTAAGCCCTCTAATAATTCAACCACCCTATTAAAATTCAATCATTTCAATTTTGTAGATACATGAAAACACAATCAGTATTTCTAATAAATTTGATCATGGTGTAAAATCATTAAAATATCGGAGAATTGATGAATTTCTGCATTATTTCGGACCACTTTGTCCAGATCCTATGGAATTTGATCATGGTGTAAAATCATTAAAATATCGGAGAATTGATGAATTTCTGCATTATTTTGGACCACTTTGTCCAGATCCTATGGTAATAAATTTGGAAATTAGGAAATTCCAGTTCACTTTCACCTTTGATTGAATTCTACATTGTAACAGGATTTATTTTATTAAATGATATGGTTGGTATTATTTATCTCCCCTTCATTTTGGACCAATGGTTTACATTAATTATCTCCCCCTGATTGCGACCAGATTTAGTGATTTGTTATCTCCCTTGCATTGAGATTGTAAAGATGAACAGGTTACAAGTGAGGTCTTTGCTTCGTCTTCCTATGCATTTAATGTAAAAACAAAAACATCCAAGGACTTTACAAGAACTTATAAAGGAGTTGAATTCTCAATTTTGGGAACTAGTGACAGCGAGATTAGGGCCATAAAATGAATACTTCTTTTTTCCAGTACAGTACAAAAGATCAAGGATTTCCAAGAACCAGTTTCTCAAATTGCCCATCACAAGAACTTTCAAGGCCTTAAATAAGTGAAATTGAAGTACTTTTGAGGGATTTGATGTAGTATAAAAACCTGGATACATTTCATTTTTTTTTACAATCAGAAAATTTTCAGAGTTATTCTCTCACCTTGATTCTTGTGGCCATGTACTGCTGTCCACTGGGGCCATAAAATTAACCAGTTTCTTGTGGGCATCATATCTGAAATTGAGAGAAATTAATCCAATTGTGACATCAACAACAAATGCTACATGAAGGATTAAGTCTGTAGTTTTTTTCAGAGCAAAATAGGGACTGATCCATCCAATACTAGATTCTGTACTTTCCCAAGAAAGCCTCATCCTAAAAATAATTTGATATAAAAGCATCATTATTCATTTATCAACCATTGTATTTCTTCTTTTGTGTAGTCCGAGCTTCCTATGACCCATCAGCCAGACGAGAGATAATTTCTGACAGATTGTCTGGCTACTGACAGATTGTCTGGCTAGGGTCAGAGTTCTCTTCCATACAAAAAACACAAAATGAGAGTGAACACGTGGTCGCGCGACCTCATCCCAGTAAATACTATGGCTTTAAGACTATTTGGCAGTTCTACAACATTTAACTCAAATATATTTATTAATGAATAATTTCCCTTCATTGTCTGCCCAAATTTAACCATATCCATCATATTTTCTTCACAAGTTTTAGCACTCCTAACCTCATTCCAAACGGAAAACTGGGTCAGCTGTGGTTTCGTTGAAGCAAATGAAATGAAACTAAAGTTTTTAACACTGCAACAGATGAAGAACAAAACGGATCTGTTTAAATTCTGGGCTGACAATGAAGGGAAATTATTCATTAATGAATATGTGTGGGTTAAGTGCTGTAGAAAATTTTTAAATACAATTTTAACTGGGAGGAGGTCGCCCGACCCTGTGGACGCTCCCATTTTACGATTTCTTTTTCTTGTATGGCAGAGAACTCTAGCTAGACAATCTGTCAGAAATTATCCATCATCGGGCTGATGGGTCATAAGAAGCTCGGACTACCTTTTTGTAGAGTGGGACAAAGTTTAATGCCACAATCTACTACATGCAACTCTTGTATATTATACAAATCTCACAATTCCATGAGTGAGTGAATATATGTGAATATGACTTAACGTCGCTTTCAACACTATTTCAGTCATATCACGACTTTGGTTTCTATTCCTTTTCACACCCAGAAACCACACGGGTAGGGTCCTATTCTTTTTCACACCCGGGATCCCCATGGGTGCCCCAGTTAGTTGCCTCTTACGACAAGCTCTCTGAGGAGCTGAGGCCTATTCTTACCATGACCTGGAGTGTGCACAACGACACCCCAGGTCAATCCCCGGGAGCCTCACGGGGCACACACACAATTCCATGAAAACCTAATAAACACTCAGTACTGGCCTTCATAGATAGGTTCATACTTTATGTAAGAATCATGAGACAATGCATACAATAGCCAAGTCTGGGGACAACAATGTGTCTAGACCTGTGCCTTTTCAACGACACAAAGACAACGGACAATAGTTCCTACATGAAGTATCGACCCATAGATACTGTGTACTCACATCACAACGTTCACAAGCTTACCTGAGTTTTCTCCCCTTACTGGCCTTTGTATCGACTTTCTTCTTGACTTTGGTCCGCAGTCTTTGTATCTCCAACCACTGTCTATGAAAATGCATAACAGAACAAATCAAAACTTTGATGTAATGGTTGTTAGGATTAATTACAAATGTTAATGTCTTTTGTGTTAACAAGAGTTAGTGGGTGGACTCGCTTCCTCGACGGAGATGAAACAATATGACAATCACGATCTTGGTTTTTATCGCAGGCAAAGGTGTCAGATATCCTTAATTTGGACACACAATCTATTCGGCATGGTGTATAAAATTAGGTGGAGATTTATACCCAAATTCTTCTAATTATTCAGATGGCAAAACTTAACTTTGCCAAACTTCACCAGCTATCTTTTCAGTTCTTGGGATAAATAACATATCCAAGCCACAGTATTTAGCCTCAGTTGGGATAAAGGTTTTTTTTCCCTGCTTTTAAGTCTAAAAATGCTGTTCGAAAAAAATAGAAGAAATAGAGTAGACGTTACCAGTAACTCAGATATGATGAGAGTTGTCTTTGAGCTCAACAAGACTTTTAATGCTATTTTTGTTTTCTAAATTTCAGGCACATCTCTTTAGTCTGGCATGTTAAGCATTGTATGTAGCATGTAATCGAGTGTGTGACAGAAATCAACAGAGATAAACACAAATACGAACAAAGTATAGCAAATCTTCTGATAATTCAATCCCCTAATTAAAATTCAATCACTCTCGCAGGGGATTCATGACAGTTTACCGTTTGCGGCTGATGTGATGTTTACGAATACACCACGTTGTTCTGGCAAGTGCGAAGTTGAAAAGTTTTGTTGTTGTCTGAAGTTGCAAACTCGCATATTAACTTTGACTGTCATCCTGATCTCTGATTGGGTGATGGGCTTTCAAACAGCCACTCAGCCAATGAGAATCACAGAAACACACCGAATGAAATAAACTTATTATTAGAATTTGGCAACTTCAGATAGGAGGTGCAAAGTTACATGCAATATTTCGATTCAGTCTAGGCATGTAATTTCTTGTCACTGAAAGATATCTATTATGAAATCCTCTGTAATTTTGTGGACAAAATTCAATCAGTTTAATTTGACCACCCTCTAAAATCATTAAAATAAAGAAGAAATCATGAATTATCAGCAGAACTTGGATCATTCTGTCAACTTTCTGATCTAATAAATTTGATCACCTGTGATTTTATGGAGGGGAATTTCACTTCCTGTGATTGATTTATTGGAGGGTTTACCATACCATTCTGTACAATTACAGGTGTTTATACCTGCTCAAAGCCACGGGATCACTGATGTCCGTAGTTTTTCTTTCAATCAATTCTCTTAACAGCTGATGATAAAAGTCGTCATCATCAAAAATCTCTGCATCATGATTTTTCAAACTATCTCGATTCAAGCTGGCTTCCTGTAAACAGTATTAAAATAAATGTAAATATTTATCATTTGAAATACATGAAATTATTTTTGAGAAAAAAAATACGTATTACACTACATGTCAAGTATAAAACTTACACACACAATATTTCCAGCACAGAAAATAAATAAATAATATTTGAATATTTTCAGTTTTATTTCACTGGGGTGGTTTTTAACTACTTGTATAATAAAGTTGAGCAGGAATTTCTTGGCATGGGTAATGGAAATATGTATCATTATTATAATTTTCTTTTTTTTAATGAATGCTTCAAATCAGATAGGATATACGAATTATTGTTTGGTTTTTGAAACGAGTCCCTGATTTCAACAATTTGAAGACTTCAAAGAAAAGCAAAACATTTTTGACACCAACATTGACAGCATCATCGTAAAAGGGATGCAGTGTTTTCTTACTTGTATCTCGCTGTTTTCTGTTTCATCTTCTTCCTTCTCTGGAGCTTCCTCCCTTCCCAGCACTCGATACACCGTCCGCTTCAATTGTGTTCTTTTTATCAGTCGATCCTGGTCTGCCAGTATCTGTGTATGTATGAAGAGTGAGTATTGAATAGGATTTATTGTCGCTTTCATCAATTTTCAATCATATGATATCACGACGGTGTGCCAACATGTGACAGACCGGTGCCAATGCTACCTTTTTATAGCGCTGCCTCGTCGAGTCACCATACCAAGAACGTATCTAAACATTGATATTTGATGGTAAAAAAATTAAAAGAAAACAAATTTATACATTTTTTAGGAATTGCTCTCTTTATTGGACGCAGCTCTGATATATGCCAAAGACATTAAATGTCACGTCTAGCATATGATTGAAAGCCCTGACATTCTTACTTGTGCGTAGCCTCATTTCAACACTGTAGTTCTCCTAACAGTGTTGGCTATGGATTACCTACATTAATGTTGGTGATAGCTTAAACCTGCAGACAACAACTTCTGTTTGAAGGCTCTGATAATCACCTCATTATAGAGGACATTGAATTGAAACATGATGAAACATCCATGAAGGTTGGTGAACCGAGATGTTCGATGAGAATAATTAATTTCATCGGTTGGTTGGTTGGGTGTTTGAAGTTTAACGTCGCACCTGACCGTATTGGTCACACGGCGACGATGACCCAAACAAACATACCCTAGCAAAACCCTAACCCTAACCAAAACTACAAAAAATTTTGAATTTTGAATTTTGAAAATTAGGCTCTCGAGACACTGATCACAATGGATCGTCAGAGAGCCTAATTTGTTTGGCACTTTAATAATCTACCTCCTGTGCCAGACAAACATGGTACAAACCACGCTGCCCTAAGCTTAGAATATGACTGACAGCCCTGACATTCTTACTTGTGCGTATCCCCATTTCAACACTGTAGTTCTCCTAACAGTGTTGGCTATGGATTACCCACATTAATGTTGGTGATCACCTTAAACCTACAGACAACAACTCATGTTTGAAGGCTCTGATAATCACCTCATTGTAGATGACATTAAATTGAACCGTGATCAAACATCCATGATGGTTGGTGAACCGAGATGTTCGATGAGAATAATAATTAATTTCATTGGACAACACTCGACATTTGAAACGTACAAACCTGCTGAATCTGTTTGAGTGTGGACTGTTCAAAAGCGCTGAATGATTTGCTGTTCAATTTACCCATAGCCAGACGGGTCCGGTCGCTCCATTTCTGAATAGTGGTATTCCTGTTTATAACAATAAACAAAGGTTACAGTGACAAAGGACATAAACCATAAACCGCGATAAGACAACCATTATCGATATGTAATTTTAATAGGCAATACAGAGACAGTGAATCATGGTGTAACCTCCAGGAATATATGAGGGTAGGGGGTCGGGCGAAGCTTAGTTCAGGATACAGAGGCTGGGGCTTTGTGCCCTGGGGGTGGGGACATGTTCCCAAGGGTAGTGGATGGGTTGAATAAATGCAGCATTGCATAAGCTTCCAAAATATATCAGGGTTCAGGAGGCGGGGCTCATTTCAGGCAACATGGTGGGAGGCTGAGGAGCTGTAGATAGGAAAAATGTTCTAAGCTCCCGAAATATATGAGAGTTTGAGAGGGGCGGGGGCGTTGTTCAGGAGACATAGGGCGAGACCGAGAAGCTGTGATGGCAAAAAACTTTAACAACTTTTTTGGACAGGGACACCGACATCCACAGACATATTTAGGTCCCCATATCAAGCTTTCTGCAGCTAAAGCTACAGGCTCGATAGAAATACTATCGATTTTGCATCTTTAAAGGCATATTAACATCAGGAATTTGGGGTTTATTTGTTTAATTTTTCGACTTAGGTATGATATTTCGGGAACTATCCAACCTGTATGGCGTGAAATCAGCATGGTGTTTGGCAAGGAATTCTGGGTAATCTTCTGATTTCAATTTACGCTTCAAGTGCTGTTTCTCTGGGGTTTTCCGTTTGGTCTCTTTAACGGGCTTTTCCTCGTTTTCTGATTCGCTCGTTATCTCCTCATCATCAGAATCTACCATCTTACTGGAAGTGAGAAATAAAATGCAAAGAAACAATCAGAATTCAAAGTTTCTTCATTCCAGTAAAGTACGAAATTCAATAACATTACCAAACTGAGAATGAACTGCCCAGTTTGACCGTTTCATTACGGAAAACACTAACAATGCTCTAAACAACTTGTATTTTGCTGTTACTTTTGTTATTGACCCTTCCCCGATTGGTTCTTTCCATCAGCTAAGTGTGCAACATTTATGTAATATGTTTGGTGATAAACGTCTCAGTTTTTACACAAACAGACACCATATTAAGATATGTTAATTTTCTATCAAAATTTGAGAAATTTTTGGTTCAATATGTTTGGAATCATGCAATTGTCTTCTTTAAGGATGTCCGCTGGTGGTTTTTGGCTTTGGCAGCCATTTTGCCTGTTTTTCCTATTGGATTATCTCCCTTTCAGGTCAGTTGGTCAGTCGTGACACGCCTCCATAAAGAGGTGTCACACACTGATCAGCTGACCAATCAGAATTGAGAAAGAAACGGGCCATCATCTCACTGTGCCGGGTTGAATGGACAGTCAGGTTGGATTTTGAATCGCCCAGCAAAGGTATAAAATTGCACAAATTTATTAATTTGACGACGGGAATATATAGAGTGACAATTGTAGAATATGCTGATGTATTTTGTTTGGAGGTAAACCGTTTATTTCTCGTTTCACCCACAGTGAGTTTCAGACCTTGGTGTATTTTTATATAAAGCATGGGGTCATATATAAGGACCCCATATTTCGACACTTCACCGTAATACCAACGTCCACACTCCCCAAAATTCTTGTTTTGAGGGCCTGTTGTTTAGCTCGAATCAGTCAGAGGGTGTGGCATATGTACTAACGCTTCGGCAGGTTACAAACTCTGCCAATGGCAGAATGCCCAGCAGTAGAGACTCCAACATTTTTTTCACCTAATTTATTTTGGATTAGTTTAGATTTGATTTCATGGGGGGGCATTTTTTAAAGTTAATGCTTTTTAAATTTTCGAAAACGAATCAAAACTTGATTTTATGCAGATTTTTAAAGTTATTTTATTTCAGCGGTTTATTGGAAATCAGTCTATGTTAAAACAATGGGAGCCTAATGGGGAAAATGGTACACAATTATAAGTAAATTTCTGCAAAAACTTCTTCCTTTCTTTTAATTTCAGGACAATTTTAATAAAATTTGGTAGTTAGGGGTTTTTGAACATGCCAGACCTGCTGGTTGTCATTTTGTCGATGCCGCGGCAATTTTTAGCTGCCTAATTTGCATAAATTTGCATAATGGAACACCGTTTTACTATGGTACCGGGGTACCTGCATTGAAACAGGTATCAAATGTCACCAGGATTTCTAAATGTGAACTTGAATTTTATTGAGAAAAAGACTGGAACCATGGAAACTTGAACATTCCCACACCACATAATTATCTTTGCCCACTGACATTCATTAATGAGTTATTTCCATAAATTTCTTACTCGATATGGAACATTTATTTTATTTGATGATGTATATTCTAATTTTCTAATAAGAAATAAGTTTTAAACAAAATGGATAATTTTTTTAAAAATCAACTCAGTTGTAGATCCTGCATTTCCTTTTGTTTATTCTGTTGTAAAGTAGATGAAGCACCATTGTCAGCCAGAAGGAAAAACATTTGAGAGAATGGAGTCAAAGAAAAGTTGTTGTTATTGCAAAATAAAGTAACACAGATTGATAAAACTCACTTCATCATGACTATTTCATATGCTATTTCAAAATAAAGTAACACAGATTGATAAAACTTACTTCATATTAATTACATAGCAATTCGTACATTAAACAGTAACAATAGAGCAAAATTTATAGCAAAATAGATCGTTTTTCGCCAGCATTCAACCTCAAACAACGCTATCAAAAGGGCGCCGCCATTTTAGATGGGAGAAGCCCTCAGTCGGCAAAACCTTGTTACCCATGGTTACGTTGAACAACAAGACGTCATGCGCTTCGGGAGACGAAGAAGTCTAAATAAATTCGGGATTTCGACATGAGCCAGTAAAATGTTTATTCATATATCAGCCAGAACAGTGACACGAACATTCAAATAACGGACTGCCACTACCAGCTCGGCCATTCTCACCAGAGACAGTTTTTGAGGTCACGCAAAATCACCACAAAACGGGCGACGAAATTTAAGAACAAATTGAAAGGGAAAACCAACTGGCTCACATCCTAAGAGATCATGCAAGACGAAGACTTTTAAAAAAGCATCGCCATTTTCCACGGCGACCATCTCGTCTGCAAAATTAAGTGAACTCCAGAACCGCGCTCTGCCAATCACGAAACATTTTATGGACTAATTCAAATACCATCGACAACAGAACATTATATTTATTTAATCCAAGTAATTTTCACAGTTAATTAAGGCAGAAATTCATGTTTTATGACATTTTCCGCCACCACATAATTTGTGTTTACACACACAATTCGCATGGCAGCTCATACAGCCGTTGGGGTCTCTACCGGCAGAGAACAGGGGCCATGGGTGAATACAGGGGTCGAAATGAACAACTGTTCATCTGTCTCTGGTTGGAACTTTTTGCAGGATTTGGGTAGAAAATTAAATGAAAACCCAAACACCAAATTTATTACCAACTTTGTTAGACCCAATCAATGGTTACAAAAAAAAATGTGTATCAGCTGGTCAAAAGGAATAATTTGGTGGTGGCATACCTGCTGGCATCTTCCTCGTTTCCACTGACTACATGTTTGGTTTCAGGGTTACTGACCAATAGCAGGCTCTGTAACTGGACAAGGCTGTCCAACAATGTCTTCACAGCAGTCTGACCTAAGAAAGGCGATACCAGTATCGGGGTAAGCATTATTCACTGGCATAATTTATTAACGTACAAACATTCAATTTAAATTCATAAAAAATATTATTATTTCTATTTGTTTTTTTTGTTTTTTTGGTAAAATCTATCTCTATTCAAATTCATTCACTTTCAATATAGATTTCATGTACACATTACCGTGTGTCATTTACCGAAGCTTATACACATTTACTCAAATCCTCTAATAACTATAATAATCAGGGGTATAACAAATTTATTAGAACAAGAAGTTGACAAAATGGTTCAAAATCACCCAGAAAATCCATTATTCCTTCGATATTTTAATGATTTTAGAGGGTGATCAAATTTATGAGAGCAAAATTGGAAATTCTAATAGTAATTGAATTATTAGAGGATTTACTGTACAATGGTATGGAACCAATTGGGATATTCAATGACTAATACTCAATTATCTCCCCTGATATGAAACTGAATTATGTCCCTTGGGGTGATTTTGCATATTTGATTTTTTCAACAATGTTAGATAGATTTTCACATAAAACCACTGGAAGTTATCAGCTATTTGTGAATATCTCAGCATTACAGCTTACAGTGAGTGGCAGTATCTTCAAAGTTGTCTCCCCCTTCCGTCACAAATGTGGGCCAGGTGTCCGGCTGTGGCAGCTGATTAACCAAGGTGAGGGATTTCTGTAGTTTGATTCTCGCTTCCAGCAGACTGTCCCACATTCCTACAATGATTGAAGTTGGGATGTTACCCTATTAGGAAATACTGTTGAGAGATATTTCTGAGTTCTACATGACAGCAGTCTAGCATTGTGTAAAAGCAGTTAAAATTTCTCAAACGGCAAGACTGGTGAAATGGATGACCTGTCAGGCATTTTCTCCTGCAAGCCTGTGCTGTGGTGACAAAATTATGGAACTTACCAAGAATTACCAAGATTAGCAGTATGGGTTAGAGACATTTGAGCCAATCACCGCATTCCTTTTGGAAAGCAGTTCCCACTGGTCAACTATATTTGCTCCAATGTGTTCTCACTGTTTATATCCGATATGTAGATGATTTTTTTATAACATTTTCACCATAAACATGTCAATCAGACTAGAAATAGTTTGCATGACCAACTGCTCACCAATTTGGCGTTTGGCGGCTTTCCCTTTTTCAATATCCTCTGCAATATCAGTCTTTGAGAAACTGGATACATCTGAAAGAAATCAGAATTCAAAGGTAAAATATCTATTGATAACGCTATTTGGGACAGAGTGATGTAACTAGGATTCAAGGAAAAGAATGGGAAATGTTAATCCAGCACATTCGACAAATATCCCAAGATCAGGGACCTAGCTAGGATACCAGATGGCCGAAGAGGTTACATTCTGGTCAATTTCTGGCATAAAACCCTTTGAAATACAAGTTCATTCTACCTCCTGTTGAAACAATTCCATTTTTTGCAACCACAGGCAAACTGCGTTCTCCCAATGTCAGAGTTTGTAACCTCCTGAACTGTCGTGTAAACGATCACCGTGGAAGTAAGGGAGATAAACATGTCGGACATCTTATTTTTGATTACTATGATGTCTGACTGGTCCTCAAACTGTGGCTCTGGGAATCAGAAAAATGTATCATTTCACAGGGCTACATGTAGCATCAATTCTTAATTTTTCTCCAGAAGGACAGAAAAATCTCCAGAAAACTAAGGATGAACCCGATCTGAAATACATAAAATTTAATCAGTTTACGATAAGCCTTGAAATAATTAAATCTCCGTAACAAAATTTAATCACCCTTCATTTGGGGACAAAATCCAACCAGCTGTTCTAATAAATTTGATCACCCTCGGCTCTACGACCACTGGATTAACAAAGTAATAATGTATTACCTACATGCTTTTGGACCATTTTGTCAACTTCATATTCTAATAACTTTGGTCACCCCCAGATTTTATGGTGGGAAATGCAACTTCTTGTGGTTGAATTATTAGAGAGATTACTGCAATCAGTTTTCATATCACATTCAAGTTCATTCGAGAATAAACTCTGACGCATACAAATCAAAGGTATGTTCTAGGGTGGCAGCTCTGCAAGATGGGCAATACATACATCCTTTCATTCTGTGTTTACTGATATACAAGTTCTTGGACTAAAGCAATTTTGCAAGTGACCATGTCGATGCTTCAAGTGGAGGATACAGTGAACTCCAAATCATGATGACCTCACCTTCTGTCTCTGCTTCTCTGTGATCATCCTCCATATCATCAGTCTCATCAGAGCTCTCCTCCGAATCGTCTTCATCCTTGCTATCGTCATCTTCTTCCATGTCATCGCCATACTTCCCGTAGTCACCATCATCCTCTAATCTGAAGAAAAATTAACCAAAATTTAGTGTTTAGCTGTTCTTAAAATTGCATTAAATCCAGGGTATGAAAACAATTCCCGAAAGATGTAGGACTACTGCCTTCTCAGCAAAATAATAGTTCACACCAAAGCCATCATCTCTACTAGTCACACCACTCTCAATATGATCATATTATGGCAACTGAGAGCAAGCCAAGCAATGCCTACATCTTGAACAATTGGGTCGACATACTTTAGATGCAGTTTTAAAAAAACTTGTCCATATTCAGCTACAAATGTTCAAAACTGTTGCTTTATGAGATATTGAAAAAATAATGTGTCTTCAGTCTTAAGTTTTTGATTAAATTGAGTGTAAAAATGGTCTAAAAGTAAGTGAATTATTAGAGAAGTTACCGTATAAGTTTCGTCGACTTAAAAAACTTGCTTTATTGTTGTGAAAGAATGCGATTTCACTGAGGTAATGAGCCAGGGTCTCAAGTGTACCATTGATGGATGTTTCATTCCTACACTGAACCCGCTTTAACAAGCATGCAGCATACTGACAAAGTTGACAGAATGCTGTTGCTTTAGAATAGCAAATTTATTATAATGACAAATTATAAGGCTTCGATCAACTGTATTATGGGTACACGGTAAAAAGTTGTTGTACAGTCTCTGGGTTTTAAGAAGAATGGCCGCTCTTCCTCTTCTTCCTCCCCCAACCGTTTCTTCAGAAGAGCTTTGAATAACTCTCTTGTAAATTGAAATACAAAGCAGAGAAATATCAACAGCTCTCATGGATATTACAAACACAAGAGACTGAAGTGTACAGGGATACCTCGAGTGCAAGGCTGGTGAGAAGTGTTTTTCATGTGAATAAAGAAAAGCCAGCTCCAAAGCTGCAAAAAATATTGTGCAATGGCATTACCACCTAATCTGACCTTGGAAAATAGGTCAAGGTCAGTCATATTCATCAAAAATTCTGGTCAACGAGTGTGAACTGTAGTGTGAACTTGGAAAGGGTAACTCTTAGACTAATCCTTCAAGAGCATCGAATCTACTTTTAACATATTTGACCTTGAGAAAATAGGTCTAAGACAACAAATGTTCTTCTTTGTATTTGTACTGACATGATGTACAATTCCTGCACTTACAATATTTTATCTCCTTTTTTATTTTCTCCTGTCTTCAGTTTCATCTGCTCTCTGAAAGCGTTAATGTTGAGCGCATCCTTGTCTTCACCATCAGAGTTATCTCCCTCTTCTGATATAACGGATTCATCGTCATCAGATGTAGCAGAGCTTATCACATCCTCCAGAATGGCAGTCTTTGAAATGACTTCTACAATAATATGTTTATAAACTTAAAGGTGAAATGCAAAGGTTTTTAGATTAATATTTTTATATTTTATATAGGTTGAATAATGATAGAAATATTAGTCTGTCTACCTCGCCTGGTTTAATTTGAAGTAGTTTGTCTGCTAGAAGCTTTTAAAACGTTGGTACCGCAAGCCCAGCTGAATTCCGTTTTGCGAACCGGCATCGCTTATCTTTCCTGGTCAGACCAGCTTTCCGAAGACTGAACGTTACAAGTATTGACGTCCGGCCAGGTGGTCTGATGTGACGTCACGAACCAGCGTCAAACAAGAGCAGATAAGCAATGGTGATTTCATTTCTGAAATTGGCCGGGCTTGAAATACCATTTTGGAGCATTTTCCTAGAGCCACTAGGAGACAAACTACTTTAAATAAAACCAAATAGGCTGATAGTTCCAACATTAACTAATCAATGAAGAAAGTAAGAAGGAATACATGTATCTCACCTTTAATAGGGGGGGGGGAGGCCATTCTGCCCCCTAGGTGAGCATGACTCCCCCCCCCCCCCCCCCACCCCCCCCCCATGAGAAAAATTTCATCAGATGTCAAATTCACCAAAACAAAATAACCTGGACAACTGATGTTCGAACTTCCAATCCTCTGTCACTCAGAAAGCTCTAATATATTACCAAAAATCTGTCAGTTGACATATTCAAAATGTGAGACAGTATTTAGTCATCTTGACTACATGTAATGAACTGAAATGATGTATTTTCATCAACTTGACTAAGCCAGGCAGCCTATTTAAAACACCTGTGAATTTCTCCGCCGTTTCTTGCAGACTTTTCCTGCTGGTCTTCCTCCCTCTGTATTTGGTATCCGTATCAGCCAGTAGTATTGCATTCTTCTGTCTTAACTTGCTTTGGGCTACAATGTCCACCAGGTTTTCATTGGAATTTCCATCCCCAATGACAGCTTTTGCTGAAGTTTCTGAAACGATATGTTAAACTGTCAGAATTCAGCTTCGTGGTTCAATCAAGTTAGGCCCCATAAGGTTGAACATACATGTAATTCATGTTCTTAATTCAAGGTTCATACACTTACAGCAGGAAAAAAATCCAGGAGTTTTCCAGGACTTTCCAGGTCAATAATTTTAATTTTCTATGAGTCTTTAGTACAGTAGCTCAGATCAAAGCTGAGCAAATTAAATGAAGTTCAGGAACAAATTTTTGGCACGGTAATGCGTGGCATCAGATCGCTGGCTCTCCGAGAAGACAAAAGTGCGGTTCTGACAAGAGTTTTCAGGAGTTCAACTTTATTTTTAAGCATTCCAGGACTTTCCAGGTTAGCAATTAAATTCCATGAGTTTTAAGGACTTTCCAAGAGGCATATGTACCCTGTTTTATGCATGCACCAGTGTCACAATGTCACATCATGTTAAAACAAAAATGTGTACCACATTTAACTCAGGCTCATACACCCTGGTATAGCCAAAATTTTATGTTTAACCAGGGTTTACTCTGGGCCCACCAACCCATCCACCGTTCCACTTGTCGATTTACGTTCCAGTGACAATCACACATTTTCTTCATCACAGGCGATTTGACCTGAAAACTGTCGCCTACACTATAGCAAGTAGGCGAGCTTTTAAATCAATGGTCACCTTCAAGCCGAATGTCCCTGTTTTGAGGTTAAAAATGACTGTCTCACTCCTTAACATGGTGAAATAGGTGAAAACAAATTAAAGGTTATACCAAATGACTCTATACTACTTTGCATTAAAACATACCTAGTAGTGTTCCAAACAACAAATTAGTATATTTTTCTTGAATAATGTCGTCGAAGTGGGTTTAGGACACGAATAGCACACATGTGGGGGAAAACGTAATGGAGCCGTGACCTCTGGTGCATGACGTCACAACCTGATTACGATTGCACCGTAAACGTCATAGTCTATGACGTCGGGCCTTGTTACGAAAGATTCACCCAACTGTGGGAGTTCTAGCGTGATGTCGCTGACATTTTGACGTCACAACAGGCATTTGAGCGAGATCGTAATCAGGTTGTGACGTCACAGGTCAAACGGTCACAGCTTTCGCCGTTTTGAAAGGGGCATGAAATTGTCGCACTTTACTGCTGCTAATTCCAACTTTGGGCAGTTTGAAAACATACAAAAATGTAAAACAAGTCTATATAATCACCTCTACAAGAATTTAGCACAAAAAAGTAGCAGATTTTGAGACCATTTTGTATAACCTTTAAATAGCTATGGGTGGTGAGTAAAATTTGAAAGTTTCTTCCAGCCCCCAATTACCTTTCTTTTGTGAAACGACCCTATGATGTGGTTCAGTCATGAATGGGTTTATGGTGGGGGGGGGGGGGGGTAGGGGGGACAATCAACCAGTTGGACAAGGGACATCATAGCCACTACTGTTCTAATCAAGGCCTGCGTTTGATAGTCACAGGTTATGAGTACTGATCTCGGTTAAGTACAAACTGTACCATATAAATTATCATCCTGGTGCTCCTTACCAGTTATTTTCTGAAAGTTAACTCCTTCTCCTGCATGCTTGTCACTTTTAATAATTTTTCCAATGCTGAAGATTAGCTGTGCATGAGCCACTTCCACAGTGACTCCCACTTCCCCATTTTATGGTAGATGCCATTTTGTTTATTTCTGTCAAAGTGCGGATGCGTAGTGATCCAAAAATACACAACATGGTGTCTACCGTAATATGGGGAAGGTGGGGGTCACTGTGAAAGGAGCAACAGGATGATAATTTATATGGTACGGGATATACTTAATGGAGATTGATGAATACTGATGACATTTGACTATCAACCGCTCCAGGCATAATTGATAATGATAGGGAACGTCATTGTGGCTAAATGATATCAATCATTAGGTCTAGGTTCTCCCTGCTCTCTTTCCATGCTTCGGTCCTTGCTCCACTGCCCCCCAACTGCCCACCACCACTGCATGAATGTCCCATCATACCACCCAGTAGCTCTGTGACATGGAACCAGTAATGCTTGACTCCTGCATATAAATACCACTAAAATCGTTAGCAATTACATCACAAAGGGGCCAAATTTCGTTTGAGAAAATACACGTATGATTGGAACTAAGTAAAGTAGATTCAGTTTCTGAAATTAAATATATATATATGTTGAGGGGAAATCAATTTTGTCCACACCATCATGAACGTCGTCTTCGGGATCTCTGAAAACAGGAGCTGGATTCGCGAGTTTACTCAGTTCTTCCAAAAAGGAAGCCATGCTGCCAACCTCCAAACAGGGTTCAACCTCCAAACAGGGTTATCTCCCCTTCTGATCGGTCGATGCGCTGTTCGGAGTTTGGCATCAGACTCCTAAATACTTTACACGTTCGGCAGATTTGCGTACACTTCGCCATCCATAAGTATTACCGCGTATAGATGACCGAGATGGTTACAGGTTGGTTCGGCAGTATTAACAAAATTGTATCTCGCTGATTGGCTAATTGAATTTAGACTTTCATCTTTCGACAGGAAGTAGTTTATTTCAAGTGCTACAAGGTGACTAACTTCTTGACAAACATTATCCGTCAAAATTTCAAGCTGTGCGCGCCTCTACACATGCTGTTTTCTCTGCCTGCTGAAAGCAGTACTCAGGCCCCGCAAATAGTCCCCCGGCGAGGCATGTTATCGAACAGTGAATCGAAATAAAATTTGGAGCTGAATAGAACAAATATCACACTTGCCACTGGTACCAACGGCTTTCCATTAATCGTTGCAACGAAGGCGGAAAATAAATCGTGAAAATTCTGGTCTTTGGCAGAGATTACGTGCTAACGGATCGGGACTTTTTTTTTATTTAGGAGCCTGAAGCCGTTTGTCCTCTCCCACCCCCCTTCCAAACTTTGCCGCTAAAAAATAATTACATAAAAATAAAACAGAAAGAAACAAAAAGCAAAAATAACACAGAAGAAAAAATAATCTCGTTACGCTAAATGAATTATCCAAATGAATGATCAGTTCAGCTTAGTTATCAGTTTATTTTCATGATTATTTTTGGTGATCGCCACTGTTACAAAACATTTTGGCAAAATCAAATTAAAAGATTAATTGTTGTAATCTTACACTGCTCAAATGTTCTCGGTGAGCGCCAATGTTTGTTTTTTTTTTTTTTCAAAGGACCTCGTTTAGTGGCGAAACAACTAAATCAATGACTTGCACGAATTTAAAGTTAATCCTGAGCTTGGGGCTTATTGTGACAGCGATTCACAGTGGTTCGTTCACAAAGTCAGAGTCTCTTTCCTGTTTTCACATAATGGTCCTTTCTTGGAATAGTAAGATAATTTGATCCATATTTATCATATTTACACCAGTTATCAATAGTTAAAAAAAACCCTCCCGATTCTAAAGAGATAGGAAAGAGAGTGGTTGAACGAATCGCTGTATCGATGCATCTGCCTGTGCTATCGACACTGCTCTGTTGTTAAAGGATAAACTTGAATTTTATGCAATTTGGGGGATGTGTTGTTACCAACATGTTGAGAAATATAATGAAGAAAAATTTGGATTTTGCCCTTTTTTCACCAGTTTATTTATTTATTTTTTATTTATTTTTTGTTGCCGAACTAAAGGGTGTCTATAAACTTTGACAAAATCTGCAATTTACACAGATATCACTTTTCCAATAAAAACTTTAAAACTTGCCAATAATGTGTCACATCCTAATGATATATATCTTACCAGAAGCAAATCAACATGCTTCTGATCTTCTCGACTCTTTTGGTGATATTTTATAAAACTAAACGTGTTAAACCTACCGCTATAAAACATAAACTAACCAAGTTACATGGATACCTCACACGACCCAATCGGACCATGCAGCGTATTTGAATTCTGGGTACTATCGGCGTTTTATACGAGACTTTGCGACTGTAGCAGCCCCCCTACATCGACTGACGGAGAAGAAGGCGATATTTCTGTGGGATGATACAGCCCAGACGGCATTCGACCACCTAAGACAGAAGCTGACGACCGCACCTATGTTGATGATGCCGGATTTCCGACAGCCCTTTATCCTGGACACAGATGCCGGCATTATCTGTTCGGCCGAAAATTTCTGTTGCGCACTGACCATGGGTCCCTGAGGTGGTTAATGTGGTTTAAAGAACCGCAGGGACAGTTGGCTCGCTGGATACAGGCCCTCAGAGTCTACGACTTTCAGCATCGGCCCGGACGGAAGCACGAAAATGCTGACGCCATGAGTCGAATCCCGTGTAAGCAGTGTCGACGAACCGGTTCTGAAGGCAAGGAAGCTGTCCGTGTTACGAAGATAGTTCCACCGACTGCAGACTTCAGCCAAGCTCAGGCTGCGGACCCGGACTTGCAGCCTGTTATAGAGTGGATGAAGGAAGGCAATCGACCAGCCAGAGAGGACATCAGTCAATATGGTACAGTAACTAAAACTCTGTGGGGTGCCTTCGATTTACTGGAGATGAACGGATCCTTGCTTGTGAGGAGATGGGTGAATGCTCGGGGAGAAGTGAAACGACGGCTGCTGGTGGTCCCTCGCTCCCTCAAACGGAAAGTGTTGAAAGAGTGCCATGACAGTGTAACCGGTAGTCACCTTGGGGTGAAGAAAACCTTGGCAAAAGTGAGACAGGCTTACATGTGGCATGGTCTACAGACCGATGTTCGGCAATGGTGCCGGAGTTGCGACGTGTGTAACCGCAGGAAGTTAGCGGGACGTAAGCCTAGAGGTCCTCATCGCGGTCAGATGACCGGAAGTCCAGGAGATAGAGCGGCTGTTGATATTCTCGGGCCATTGGCAGAAACTTGTCGGGAAAACCGATACGTGGTCGTCATTGGAGACTATTTCACCCGTTGGGTGGAAGCTGTGGCCTTACCCAATCAGGAAGCCACGTCGGTTATCCAAGCCGTCGTAGACCACTTCGTGACCAGATTTGGCGTACCGATGGCCATCCACTCTGACCAGGGACGTCAGTTTGAAAGCAGAGTATTCCGGGGGATGTGCCGCATACTCGGGATGAGGAACACGAGGACTACACCCTATCACCCCCAGTCGAACGGCATGATTGAAAGGTTTAACCGGACCTTAGCCCAGATGTTGCACGCCAGCATTGACCGTCACCCGGACGACTGGGATCTTCATATCCCGTTGGTGCTAATGTCGTACCGTGCGACCGTTCATGAGACAACGGGATATTCCCCAAACATGATGGTGTTTGGGAGGGAAATCGCCTTGTCATCGCACTTGACTTTGGGTGCACCTCCGAAGCAGCAGGTAGAGCCGACACAGTGGGTCGAGGATCTCCGGGATGAGATGGCCGAGATACACGAGTTTGCGAGGGAGATTACGGGGAAAAGCATGCGGCGGCAGAAACCTATCTACGATACGAGAGCTTTCCCTCACAAATACAAGCCTGGTGATCAGGTTTACCTGTATATTTCCGCCACTAAGCGTGGGGAGATCCGGAAACTACGAGTGGGGAGGCCTTATACTGTGAAAGAAGCCCTGACGGATGTGACATATCGCATCGCCGACGAGGCTGGTGGCCTCCGTGTAGTCCATCATGATCTTCTTATGCTCTTCTACCCCAGGGAGACGTCGGATAGTGAGACCACTGAGTCTACAGAGAATGATGGTGATGTAGAGTCTGAGAACGACTCGGAGCCCGCGGCAGTCTCTCCATATCCGGTGGAGCACCCAGCCGCAGTGAGATCTCCAGCATCTCGGCGGACGAGAAGTGGACGGAGAACCCCGTCGTCCTCGGAGATTGGCAGATTATGAGGTTGGATTACCGCCTGACCCCCCTGTTGAAGTCGAGTCGCCTCTTCCGGAAGAGCAGATGACCTTGCCGGAGACGTGGAGTCCTCCACGGACGATTCGCGGACGTCGTATTCAGCGACCGGGGCGATTTAATGATTACGTTTTAGCCTGCCAGTGGACAGGAGATGCACGACCATATGGTCGGAGGAATATGCTTGATGACCGTGATTGTCGAGGGATGACCTGTGGTGCAGGGCCGACATCCAAGTACTCCTGTGGACGACGAACACAGGATGGGCGATCCCGAGGCTTTACTGCCTCAGATGCTTGATGCATGACTCCAGCAAGAGACAGCTGTGGTCTGCTGTGGACCTGATGTCCATTCTACCTGACGACGACTTGGCCAGGAAGTCAAGAGGACCGTCGCCCTGCAATTTTGTTGTATATACATTGTACATATGTTCTGTTCTGCACTCCCGTGCTGCTGGTAGCGTGACGAGAGCCATGACGAGGGCGTCATGTTCTTCGAAGGCGGGGGTAGTGTAACGAAAGTGCAGAATGCAAACGACCCCTTGGGTTCCCCTTTAATAAATCACTGCTGGTGTTTCGACACGTGACTACTGTGGAATCGAAAGTGACATTGTGTTTACGTGTGCAGTTCACTTACCTGCTGGAATTCAACGCTGCACTTTTCCTAGAATGAACTACAATAATCCGGGAGACAGACAATGCCTCGAAATCCCGGTGAACTTATCTCAAACGATCAGTCAGGACGGCGAAAGAAACCCTGGTGAAGCTCGCTTGTTTCGCTGTAGATGCCGTCAGTCAGGAATCCGAAGTCAACATTGAAGAATATGCAGTTGAAGGACAGTGAATTTTGCGGTCGTCGTATGAATTAACTAGAGAGAGTTGGAAGCTGAGATTTACCAGTACGTCCGTTATGAATTATGGTTTGTTCCTCCATAGCCATATTTTTCCAGCGAAGTCTAGATAAACTGATCGGGGAAGTGTGGTAATTTGACAATAAAGAGGGCGCTGGCATCGTCGACTTCTGTTTCTACCTTTATTTGCAGGAGAGCGTTCTGTTTCTACCTTTATCCGCAGAAGAGCGGTAGCCCTATATAAGACTCCCGCTGAAACGAGGCAGACCAGCAGAAACTCCAAGGTGAGAGGACACATAATTGTATCGGGGAGAAGAAATCCAATACATTGCCGGGCCGGAGAAGGGCCGTGATCAGGCCGCCGAATTCTTGCCGCCGCCGGGCCGGGACCAGACCGCCGAATTGGAGAAGAGCCGCCGCCGAATTCCATAGCATCATAGCATACATTTACACTCACTTACATTCACACATCCGGGCTGTGTTTACTCTACTCCTATCTCTACCGGACTCAACCGTATTGTACAGTTGTGCGGGTACAGCACTGGAAAATAGGGTATTGACACTTATCGTTAACGGTTATTTCTAACTCTACCTGACCCTCGTCCGTATTGCACAGACGTGCAGGCTTAGCTCTGGGAATTAACTAACGGCGTTAGAGTTGATAGCATGGCCATACCTTAACCGCATCTCTACCTGTCTCGTCCGTAATACACAGATGTGCGGGTACGGTACTGTGGTTAATGGTATCGATAAAGCTATAGCCGGTATTAGATGCTCGTCTCTGTCAAGAGGGTACAGCTAAACCAAATCAAACACAGTTCATACATAAACAATTATCCATGCACACACATACTTAAACACACAACCAACAGGTTGAAATACATTCACGCTAACACTCACAAGCTATAGGCTCAGGTCTAGAGCTTGTTATATATACACCTACCCAGTAAATCGTACCATAAACGATTATCCATTCACGCCCCCATAGGCATACGGTCTCTCACCACCCTGTACATACATTGAGTAATTCACGGCCAATCATAGATTAATACTGTCTCATACAGTAGTATATAAAGGGGGGAAACCTTGACCGGTTGCCCACCCATTGCGGATGGCCATGCAGTAGTATAGAAATGAGGGTTCATAGACCAGGTGACCATACAGTAGTATAGAAAGAGGGTTCCTAGACCAGGTGACCATACAGTAGTATATGAAGAGGGTTACTAGACCAGGTGCCTACCCATCCACCGTGTGTTATCGATGTCCGATCCTATGTGGATCGTGTAGCCGTGAACTCTAGCCTTGATGATTCGCCCTTGGAGCCGGGCCGCGGAGTGAGTCGCCGTGAGCGGGGTCACTGAAGCCTGGGGGTTTATTCCTACGAGGGGTGCCGTCTGCTGCTGTGGTGAGCCGTGCAGTTTATAGTCCTGCGGTGTTACAGAGAGACGGGCCGGTGCCGTAGAAGCCTTTGTACTGTGAGAGTACTGTCGTGCCCAGGCCGTCCGCATCCATTGACAGTTACCAACGCTTGGAGGGGCCAGGTCGTGTAAGACGAGACACGACGACGACGAGAAGTCCATACAGCCCGAGTGAAGAAGACCGGGGGAAGGAAGACACACGCCGGACTTAACCACGAAGACCTGGAGAAGGAAGATAGACGCTGTACCCAACCACGAAGACCTGGGGAAGGAAGATAGAAGCTGGACCCAACCAAGGGAGAATCGGTCGTGACCAGACTGTGGCTGTGACCAGACCTGATCGCGATATAGCTAGGGCTATATAATTTTGTATATATCTTTCTATTATATTGGACTTCGGTTAAAGATAACTATAAGAATACAGGTAAATCTAATTCATAGATCAGGGATCTTCTTTTCAGGGATTGTACGCTACCGCGATCTGAATCCTGTATACCTGCTCATAGAATTATATGTCAATATTGTATTAATTTGCTTTGGTTGTCATTACAAGTCTTCCTTTCCAACCTCCACGATCCAGACAAGGTGACAGGTTGAATCGAACTCCCTCGTTGGCCAAGATCAGTGCACGAGTGCGTTCCCGGTAGCCTGACAGATTGTCTTGGGGACCTTGCGCACTCTTTTCTTGATCTGAAACATCCATTCCCCACGAAAACGTTTCACTATTATAGAAAATGAGATATACCGTATGCCCTATGTCGTTACTTGTCTGCCTAATTATCTCTAGTGCGACATCATCAAAGTTCATTTGCATACAAAATTTGTACCAAACTCAAAACTCTGGACGAAATATGCCACAAATTTGTCAACATCTACAAGTCCTCTACCACACTCTCTTCAAGGGCAAAGCCAGCTCCATGATGCGGTCGTACACCCAACAGAGGGACGCCTTCACTTACTTTTAGGAGAAGCATACATTTTTGAACGACTGGGTCACCACTGCGTATTTTGACATCTAGAAGCGTCCAGGCCGTCGGCGGAGAGAATGAGTTTGGCGTCCTGTGAAGTTTTTAGAATTATGCAGACAGTATGCATGCCGGTGGCGTCATTTGAATTCTGGTCAGTACGCCGGCATCTTTTGTCTTTTTGTTATGTTGAGTTCAATATAGCTTTTCGTTCCAGCCTTGGACTGTGGGGGCATGCAGCGATCGACCTGCGGCTCGTCCACACGTTGATGTTGAAATGTTTAAAGTTAAACGGATTTTTGGTGTACTCTGCTGTTATCAACGAAGGCGAGGGTCAGTCTCTTAAACAGATCCCCCAGGAGCCACATAATCTTGGTGGGCCATGAGGTTCCCTTCAGATACTGAACACACTTTGGTTTGGACGCGTCGACTGGGGTATTTGGATAGGATCTTCTCCAATGATATGATGTGTCCCAGTTGCACCACCTGCTTCGGTTTCACTTAGCGGACATACATGATCACGTCTTGGATAACGATTGTAAACCCGCATTTTCGTCCTGCGGCATTAAGGGGAACACTGCTGTCGTGCGCACTCATCGAGAGTTTGAGTTCAAGAAATAAATACCTGCGACCGACTTACTCGTACTCGTAAATTCCATCCTGAATTCGCGCCTCAATCTTTCCCCGGGTTGTCGCAGCAGAAAAGGGAGCCGTGAAATGAATTCACCATTTCGATGTAAACAATGTACGCATACGTGTTGGCCGACGCACTCACGAGTTTGTAACCGAGAGAATGTCTACCTGATGAAACAGGGAGTTGAGCCAGAGATTCCTCTGAGCCAACGCCGCAAACAGTTTGAGTGATGATCCCTGCTTATTCTGGCCAATGGCTTACACGCACAGGTAGGTATGGCGATGGTGAAAGCAATGGAGGCCGTCCTATTGATGCTAGAAAGTGGTTAGTATTTTACAAATGAGTCCTGGTTTCGCGGTACCGTCCATAAATTACATTGGATGTTGGTGGAGAGACAGTACTCTGCATGGCTGAAGGCCATGTTACAGAATGATATCCGTTGTCTTAGAAGTAATGGTCTTAGACAGCCTGCTGAGCTTCTTATCCTCGGCTAATGAACCATTCCTTTCATCTGACGGCGACACAACTCATCAATTTCCATACGATGTGTTGCTAGAGCTATTGCATCATTTTGTTCTTCAATATTTGTATCTTATTCAGCTTAAACCGGTGCTATGGAACGTGTGATCATATACCGTCCATCTACAACTAATTATTAAAAGCAAGAAATGAAGGGGGTGGAAAATAATGCCCGCGTGCTGAGAAGAAGTAATATTACCCCACAGTGTATATATAAAACATCACAAGAATCAAATAATGATCCCTGTGATGATTTGTATCTCAGCCACGCTTTTATTGTAACTGTTCATGCGGACATCTTGATCGACGTGCACACACGGCACCGAGGACCGGCTTGAGCGGTATTAGATACAAATATGCAAGGGCAAGGATGAAATAGCTCTATCAAGTCATCTGAAGTAATGAACTATGTGACCGTTAGATAGAAGAAACGGCCCAAACGGGGAACATATTAGAAGAATGCAAGTTCTTGTTCAGTCTGTGAGACCGGACCTCAACCCAGCGCTCCATTATCCACCATTTTAACCACAGTCACAAACGACAATCACAAAGATTTGTACAGAGGGCAAGCCTCGGGGGCGAAACGTCCGCAAGCAGAATATCACCATCAACATACAACAATAAAACGAGATAAATAAAGGTGATGGGAAAAGATGGCGGCGTAGTAACAAGAAGTTCTGCGACCCCACAGTCCAATATACTGAGTGCATATATAAAACATCATTAGAACCAAATAATGATCTCCGCGATGATTTGTATCTCAGTCACGCTTTTGTTGTAGCTGTTCATCTGGACATCTTGAAATAAGTAACAGCACGGACCCTAGCACCGGCTTGAGCGGAACCACGCGTGCATGACCTTTGAGATGTCATGGGTAGAAAGAAGTCAGATTGTCGGCCTGTGAAGTCATGTGACCTCTTATCAGTACGCCGGTATTCTCCCCCACCACCATGGCGTTATGAGCGGGAGGAAGGCTTTGATCATGCTTCGGACTGCCTTCCCATTTCCATGCTCGTGCCGACAAAGACGGACTGCCATTCCTGACCTGTTTAATGTACCGTCCACGTATCTGTGCTCATTGCACTGGTAAGACACCTTCCCGAGGTGAGATGAGGCATGTCGAAAATGAAGTGATGCGACAGGTTGCCCAGTAGCCTACCATCGTTTAGAGTGATGTCAGTCCTCCCCCTCGTGTCCATCACGCCTGTGGTCTGCTCGACAGTGAGTTCTCGTACTGCAATTGCAACAGCTCTGGCAATGTCTTGTTGAAGCGTATGTCCACGTTCATCGTCAACGTCAGCTGGGTATTTTGGTTATTTTCGTCGTACCCCAGGTGCTTGTGATTTCTGAATGGCTGTGGTTCTGTCACATTCGTCGTCTTGCCTTGCTCATCATGAGCTAACACAAAGCTAACCCGAATACTTTTGGCCTGTGGTACCGGCCTTCGTGAGTTTGAGTGCATAAATCTTCCCCTCGAACATGACCTCGTACGATCTCGTGACGGGTGAGATGTAAGGGGTGATGGGGCAGCTGCATGTCGTAATGGGCCTAAGATGTTGTTCGGAAACAGCTCGGCCGGGCTATTACTGGGCAGCGCAAGGTAAAACACGAAGAGTGAACCTATACGTTGAAGGTTTGTTGCAGGTGTGATGGATAAGAATGTCCTGGTGATTAGTGTCCATTTTCATATCCTTTTATATTGCAACCAAGGACGGGCACTTGTTCCCAATGTGGAGAAAAGTGTCCTAGCTGAGTTAGAAGATAGGGGCCGGACACTCTTAACCACCGGACATTCTTAGCCTCCACACCGGCATTGTGAATCACTCGGTGTTTTGGAAGCGTGGGTTTCCAGTTCTTGAGTGGCTGTGGCTGGCATCCAGAGCGGTGTAATGATTTGATGGGTGTTTGGCGGGTGACCAGCGCCAACTGCTGCATCTCAGGTCTCGCGCTGGGGACTTTCCACCGGCATTGTGAATCACTGGATGTTTTGGGAGCCTGGGTTCCCAGTTCTTGGGTGGCTGTGGCCTTACGGGCATATCGTTCAACAAATACACCAGCGTGGATCTGGATAAGTGTGCCTTCGTCTTTCAAATCATTTTAGGATTGCCCTTCACTCGCTGCAACAACAAGTCGGCTTTGTCTCGAATGAGGCAGACGCGCCCCTGCTGATGACGGGTTTGGTGCTGATGACGACTGGTGTTGAAGACGACTTCACTGGTACTGGTGAAGGCAGCTCGACTCAGGGTGTCTGGTATTACGCCAAACTCATCATCTCCCCTGGAGTGCTTGATTGCACTGTTGCACTTTCTCTCTGTCGCGTAAATCCCGCCGTTGTAAAATTTGACTCGTTTCGTCATCGAGTGTCTGCAACATGTTGACAGTTTGTGGAATGGAGCAAGGCGATGGTAGAGTCTGGAGCAGGTGCGATTCGACAAGGGACATTTTTGTAAGACACATTCTGTCCTTTGGGAAGTCACCAAGGTGAAAAGATCTGTTTTATATCGCTGCCATTGGGTCTTCTGTCTCGACGAGACAGGGACGTTGTGTCCAACCTCACACAGGTCCGGAACAAATCGCGTGAGGCTGTTCAAAGTACGCGTAACATAGGCACATGCTTTCGTACTCTGGTCGACATATTGCCCAAGTAATGCCGCCACTTACTATCCTTGATGGACGTACACCCATGGAAAACTCTTTGAAAAAGTAGAGTATTGTAGGTTCGTCGAATCTTTAAAGGCTTTGCGGACAAACTGAACGTGCTTGATGTCCCGATTGATTTCAAACAATATCAGGTATTGTGCATACAAACTAATCTTCAGATGCTCTTTGTGTTCATTAAGTAAATCCTGGACTACGTAAATAACGCTGAGTGAGCGGTAATGACTTCCTTTTAAAAACCTTTGAACTGGATCACCCGGCATCGCCTTCTGTCGAGAGGTCGTAAACGACGGTCAAGGTGTCCGGATCCAAGTCAGTGAGGTTCCGTGAAAGGTGATGCTCGGCGTCGTCCCATACGCGGACTGTCAATACCCGTAGCCTGCTAAATCTGGTAGGTGCCAACGGTGGTGTGATTCAACGCTGTGGCATGGCATGTATGAAAATATAACATATATGGCTCATCATTCAGGGAAAATGTAGATTTTTTTTCGAAGCGTACCTGTCCTTTCAAAATGAGGAAAACACACGGGATGGATATATTCGTACTTTTTATCAATTATTACCACATAACCCATCTTTGTTTTGGTTAGGTTTGCCCATTTGGATCTCCAAACGAATAACGTTTTAGCGGCGCTCTTTGAACTGAAATTCCAAACAAATGTATATAAGAAGATCAGGAATGGTGTCTCGCTTTCAAACGATGCTGTAAACAAGCGATGGAAATGCAAAAGAAAGGAGAATGCCAATGATCGTTTGTCAGAAATTTTCACCAAAATTCACCATTTCCCCCGAAAATATCGCCAAATTATACCAAAATATTTAGGACATCAACATCAGGACTCATTCACTCATGTCCTTATTACATGGTTGATGAAATAAACAGGATAGGCAATTTCATGGCGATATAGTGGCGAAAAAAATATATCATCGCAAATATTTACCATATTGCGTGAACTCGAATAGAATCGTTCTTTCCAGCGGAAAGGTTTGCGACAAATTATGAATTAAGAGTTTCGCTTATAAATTTCACTCCCAGAATCAATGGTGGTTCCTGCTGAGGTATCACGCGGAACAAACAAAAAACAGGTATGGCATATAATTTTCTTTTTACAGATTCGATCCCCTAATGATTATAAATTGGTTCCTCGACATAATTCATGGGATGCATTACAATTGTGATATATATTATTCAGTTTATTATAATGGGTACCATTTTTTTTATACTTGTGTTGCGTTCATTCATATGCCATTGTCATGCAGTCTTCTATGGTTAATTGCTTGGTTTACTCGGTCTTGGACAAATATCGATCGTTGCTCCGTGTCGGTCGGTCCTATCTCCGTGGATATTGATAACCTATTTATCGATCTACCAGGTGACAATGGATTTACTACAGACCGCGCTTCCATCTTGTGAAAACTCCACGAGACGGGCCGCGCGTGTATAGGCCGGACTGAAACAGGAATCATCACATACGGGGAAAAAAATTCATTTGCTGATGAAAATTATCGTGTGTGAACCAAATTATTGTAAATCGCGATCCGACCAGCTATACCTTTGTTTTCTACGATTGTATTTAGTTGGGAATTGATCGCGGTGTTAAGCCTTCGGTTCAATCCAGTGTTGCCGGATGTTGTAATACATCAAGCGCGCAATAGCCGTCACAGTCAACCACCATACCTATTATAACGTTTGTGTTGCTTGAAATATGACCTGATGGTGGAATGACTAGACTTCAAGTCGATTCTGATTCTTATTTACGCTATATATCGCCAAACTGAAAGTGTATTTCTCCTGAAGGACACGTCATTTAGCCTGGGCCATCGCGATTGTGGTGGAAGTCCGTTGGATTTTCTTTGGGTTCCTCTCAGTCACTACCCGGCTGTTTTGACTTGGCCGGTTGTACCATATAGTTTATACATAACATATATATCAGTGAATGGACTCCCAAATGATGGAAGTTTACCTCTGGACACTACTTGTTGAATTCTGCTCTCAAATCACCGGTGAGTTTATTATTCTTTCTGGGGGTTTTTTGATTTTGTTTTGTTTTTTTGTATTCCTCAATATTTGTTCACCTCTATACAGTGAATTGTTTTGATGTCAACAATCCATTTATCAGCATCCGTAGTCATAGTTCGTCTGACAAAGCCGAGCCATGATCAGACGAATTCATCAAGACAAAGACCAGCCGTTTATTCATAGGCTTTCCGAACAGCCTTCATGACCTCATGACCTTTCCGAATATGCCCATATTTGAGCGAATAAAACGTCGTACAATGTGTTGTATATTTCACGATTGTCTTGAATTCACATGTTCGTCTCCGTATTTGTTTGGACTAAAGAGACCCCCTTATGTCGATTACGCCCGGAACTTCAAAGAAATGTTGCCTTTTCTCACTATAAACTAAGCCTTCGTGATCAGAATCCCACGAAGGCGGCGTATCACACTCGAACGCCGTCCGTTCATTGGCTTTCATTTTGAATGGACGGTTCGACTAATAGCTCTACTACCCAAATCTGCATACAGGACAGCACGGAGTATACAGAACTGTATTATGGAGGATGTCCATTTGTGGACCAGCATAGTTATACATGGCAGTGTGACTATTGTCACAGGACCTACGAAGTAGCGTAGGCATTTGGACTCCGACGCGCACTGAGTTCTTGGAAATCCCCCCGCCCCAAGTTGAAATCCTGCCTATATTAAGATGAACACATCCCAAGTCAGAATCACCAGGGATTTTCATCCAAAATCACCAGAAATTTTCATCAAAAGTAGGTCAGCTCAGAACTTGCTGGTAACAGTCCCCAAATGCACCTTCATGCAAAAAATCAAGGTTCTAATGTCAGCGGTTCTCCTTATTTTGCCGACGAAAGGATTCGGATGGACTCACTCACTGACTACCGGACAATGAACTTGCAGATGGTTGCCTACTTCGTAGGAAAATACGGAATTCAATTTATTCGACAATCCAATACAATGCTCGCTGTCAATGGAGGGCTTGCACAATGTTATGTAGCCGATGAAGTTTAGTCTGCCCCGATTTTCACATTCATTTTACCATTTCACACCTTTCTGACCCAACTAACCAATCAATGTCCAGAACTGGCACTCCGCTGTATCAAGTCACTGGGTTTGGACAATGACCTCGGATTTGGGGTGCCTCCCTTTCGTATCACCGGAATCAGTGCAGAATGGAATCTGTTGCACCGGCCCGAGATACAGAGGAAAAATATCTGGATTTGATATCCGCCACTGACCAGCATCTTCGCAAGTCCAGGTAAATCCTAAATCGATCGATACACTGGCTCGCGAGGATGCTGACCAGTGGAAAGTGGCGAAAGTGAAACGTAGATAACGTACTCTTGGACTCCGACAGCTGGATTTAGTTATTGCCAGCTGGATTTCGTATGCTGATAGCTGCATGGATAACAATGGCAGCTGGATTTTCAGCACTTTCATTTGGAAATATAGAATGACAGCTGGATTTGGACAGCAGACTTTTACCCTAACCCGTGGATATAATATATTTGTGGAGAATTTTATCATTAATATAAACCTCCAGGCGACCTTGCTCGAATTTCACGGCGACGAAGGTTTAACCGCTTCAGAAATCAAATCTTAACGAGAAACATTATTACCTGGCACGACTGTTAAACAAAGCGGGATACACAATATTAATGTGACAGAACGAAATCCATTCCTAGGATGTCACAAAATTCAAACAAGAGGAATGCATATTGGAACAGATATGCTATTCTGAATACTCAAGTCAAATAATCGGATCGCTTGGTTGTCGTTTTCAATATTTCTTGTTATGTTTTGGTAGATGCTCATGGGTGGGAAAGGTACTAGTCAAGTAACATGACTGATTTAATTATTTTACGATCCAAGGCGATTCACTGACATCAGAGTTTAGGTCTATTGGAACACCAAATCTAGGTGAACCAAGATGGTAAATCAGGGGAATACCATCTTGACGTGACGCTATGAAAAATTCGTGCGAAATGTTCGCCGATATTCTACAAGATCTCATAATAAGTCAATCACGACAATTTCTGCCTTTTCACTTTGACAATGAATGACGTTTAGTTCACGGTCGGATATTAAAACCTTCGCATGGCACGATCCTTTGATAACCCAGAAACTCTGGCTGTGATGGATGAATATAGGTAAGGGGGCGTGGCATTCCTAAGGGATCAGCAACAACAACCAAAAAAAAATCAAAGTACTTAAAGTACTGATGTCAGGTTTACTTGCATCAGAGGAGTTTATTAGTCCCATATTTGGGAAGAATGGTGGTGTTCGCTTGACATAGGGAATCGTCCTCAAGCTGTTCGGTTTGAAGGGCCAAACTTTCACTTTTATCAAAGGGATATGAAATGGACCATTTTGTACAGCCTGAATTATAAGACCCGAAATAATGAAGGACTGCAGATGCACGAACACGGATTTATGGCTCACTAAAGTTGGTAAGTTGGCTTATTTTCGTATTTTTAGGCACTTTTCGGTGCGGATTTTCTCTTGTTACAAAAATAGGACACCTTTAACCAAAACCAATTTTAGCTATTTTGACCAACAAATAAGTCTAAATATGATTTTGGTTAAAGGTGTCATAATTTTGCAACGAGAATTTTGGAGAGAAAATGTCGACTGTAAATGCACCGAAAAGTGTAAAATACGGCAGGTTTGAACCACTGTAAGTCTGGTTGTGTTTGTCTGTAGGTCTTGATTATTCTTTATCTTTATCTATTCAAATGGTCAATTTGGTGCTTTTTAGACAAAAATTAGCCCCACCAGCTGTGTATCAAAAACGCACTGAGGACGATTCCCTATCTAAAGTGAAGATCATCTTTGTGATCTTGCACTATATATGAATCATAACTTTTGTTGTAAGGTAGCTTACCAAAGATTGAAAAATGTTCAAAAATATTAAAATTCATATTCGTAATAATAATCCATAAAGTGCCATATAGTTATAGAACAACCTCAAGAATATGTGTGTAAAGTTTGTGTATCCTGTAATTTTTGTATGGCTCCGTAAAGGACCATCGCCGATATTGGACAGATCCACATTTGTTTGACACACCGTGTACGTTGCTGTACTCTCACCGTGACGGGACAACCACAGTTATAATCATCCAGTCTCAGCCAATGTTCACTAAATTTGCATTTTCCCGGCATCGGCAAAATTAGCCCAAAGCTAAATTCCAAACCAACGAACAATGGCGACTGCAATTTGACCAGTTCAAATGGCGACTGTTCTGATACGTAAATTAGTACAGATGTCAAGAGCGTGAGCCAATCAGCTGTCGACATTATGACCTCGACCAATACACGTCACAGAATATGAATATTAATTCAGCGGGAAACAGTCACGAGTTTAGTTCAACCAATGGACTACACAAAATATGTAAATGAGCTGTCTGACCTCGTTCCAATCTGGCGAAGGGTCACCAGCAAACACGTTTCACGGCATTCACCAAGCCTCGATCCGTTTTCCGCTTTTTACAAACAGCTCCAAATCTAATCTCACCCGCAGGCAACAAAAATGTTACATTATTATGCGCGCGGTGTATTACGCGAAACATGTCACATAATTTAGTTTCTAACTGTGCAGTTATGTCAACCATGCCATTATATATTTCAATTATGTCATGAATAACATCAGTACGGTACTATATGAAGACAAACGCAAACGAACTCTTTTTGGGTAGAGCAGTTTTACAAAATTTACAGAGCTGTGACGCGGCTTAGCAACACAATGGCGGACTTTTCATTGAAAAAATGACGTGGATGGGAGGGAGGGTACGGACATTTCCCCCAGTGGACATTTCCCCCGGCGGACATTTCCCCCATGGACATTTCCCCCAGTGGGCATTTCCCCCAGTGGACATTTCCCCCACCTTATATTTTCAGGCTATTTTGAGGCTTGAACTAGTTTCAAATAATTTGTCAATGACATCAATTTTTTGTATATTTTTGATGTTGTGAGGGATTAACCTTGTATTATGGTTCTTAATCAGACTTCAACTAAAAATAAAAGAATAAAAATATAGGTCAAGCAACAGACTGGGTAAAGATAACAATTGATGTTGTGAGGGATTAACCTTGTATTATGGTTCTTAATCAGACTTCAAAGAAAAATAAAAGAATAAAAATATAGGTGTGAGGATTACAGAGAATGAATAAAAGATTATTATTTAAAAACAATAGGTTAGGTGTGAGGAGTTCTGAACTTGAGCACCTTTCAAGTTGTGAGGATTATCTCTGCTGAGAAGCCATTTGATGAGAACTACAGTGAAAGTTGAGGTAAAAAAAATTATATTGTTTAAAAATACATCTTTTATTGTACCACTATGTGATATAATGTTTTCTTAAAATGTTAAAATATATACTATGTATATGAATATTATATGTTATCACTATGTGATCCATTATATTGTTTAAAAATGTGCTATATAATATAACAATTTAGTTTTTGTCAAATTATTTGAAAATTATGTTATATTAGCCTCAAAATAACCTAAAAATATAGGGTGGGGGAAATGTCCACTGGGGGAAATGACCACTGGGGGAAATGTCCACTGGGGGAAATGCCCTGGATCCATGGGAGGGGTAGGTATCTATGACTACAACCAGAAAATAGAACCGGTACGTTCTTTCATTCATGCATTATCCATCACGCGCTGGTGATCCATGCCAATCAAAACGCCAAACCAATGGAATATCATCGAATCATACGAACTGTTCCTTCCGTTCTACATTTTTATTACGGTGGGGCAGAGATCATTCCTGCAGCCGTTTAAACGAAAGGTATATGCAATCGAAGCCAGGAGATTGGTTTCACGGCTGTTTGGATTTTTATTTCGCAATAAATTTCGCTGAACTTCAGAGAATAACTTAGCTTTTTCCACGCATTTTCCCGGACTCTGTACATATATTTCCTCTGACTTTCCATGTCCTTTCAACGAAATTCCATTACTCTTAGCGCCTGGAATTGCATGGCTTGTGCGAGGCCTGTTGTGAATGCTGTAAGGGGCATCAAATGAGAACAGTCTCCGGGCAGGCGATCAAAACTACACATGTGCAGAAGAAAAAAGAAAAACTGAAAAGTGATACTAATGTAGGGTTTACCCTTGGTAAACCCGACAATAATAGACTCCTTAGCCGATGTTTTCGGGCTAGATCCTTTGATATTTTCTACCGCCTGACAAAGCCAGACTTCGGCGGGAGTAAACCCTTTGATCTTTAAGAGTGGAAATGATGCCATATTTGGATAATGTTTCCCAATAATATTTATTGGTCTATTGGTCCACGTGCTACCGTGAGTAATTACTGTGGGTTTTTATTTTGAAATTCTTTCATCAAGCTAGGCACATGTTTGGCTAACAATTGTTGTTTGAAAATCGCACAGGATTTTAATAACGCTGAATTCAGATATAATATTACGTGATATTATACCTGAGTTTACTGAAACATTTCTTTCATCGAGCGAGATCGAGTGGGGTGTACTCATCGGCATCCTCCGGGTAACACCATGAGTGTCATTCAATTCTGTATGGTGATGACTTTCATGAAAGAAGCTAAAAAGTGACACGAATCCCGTATGATGACATAGTATCGCCGATATATATATGGGACTGACTGACACAAACAAATGGTGTAGGATTGCATATGTTAGCTTTTATTAGCAATTGTTGCATTGCACACTAGATTTTGTGCGGCTGAAAACAGGCATGGGTTTCGCTCTTCGGCAGTAAATAGTTGTAAAATCTTCAACCACAATTAACCCCATAAGTATACATTTTCTGAATGGTCATAATCGTGCCATTATTTCAGGAGACAAGTAAGCCACGAAAGATGAAAAGGAAAGACGTGCAATCATTCTTAACCCTACTTCAACTTTTCTGGAAAATTCCATTAAATGTATGGAAAGTTCGTTCAACCATCCACAGAAAACGTATGAAATGATTTTCTTGGTATAACTTGGTTCCCCGTTCAACGACCATTTCAAAATGGTGAAAAAGAAAACAGCGGGTCGACCTAATCATTTTTCTAAAATTTAATCGCCTTAAAGGACACCGCCTTTACATACTCTGAGGATCAAATTCTCGAACGGAAGATACCATCTCCAGGCTCTGAAACTGTGCGCCGTTTGGACTTGGTTTTAGTCTAGACATCCTTGCAGGCCTGCGCTCACAAAAAAATCTGATCAAATCAAACTTGGGGCTTTCGTCGGGCGGCGCAACTCGATGAATTGACTGCACTCGTTGCATTTGCGTACACTTCGCCATCCAGAATCGTGTGTCTCCATTATCGCGGAGCGATATCCGGTGTTTTACCGGATTCTGTTCGGCCTTCATCCGGCGGAGAACAGACTCGAAAACTCTGATAAATTACAGGTTTTCATACATACCTCGGAAACAGATATTGTCTGGGCTTACAAAATATATAGGTATGAATTACTTTCGTGTCAGCCAAGAGGTGTGGTAGATCTGTAATTTTGAACAAGTAGATCATCACATGACTCGAAAATGGCGGGTTACGTTGGGGTAGACTTTAGTTGATTGGCTGACGAAGTCACGTGGTATTGATTTATGGAAATTCCCGCCTGCAGTTGCCGAAAGTAGGCTGAACATGGATACACACGATCCAGGGTCAGTCTTACCGCGTATAGATGACCGAGATGGTTACAGGTTGCACTCGTTGGTGATATGCACACGCTCACCACTTTACCGCGGACGTCGACGTCACTCCAATGTCGATTTCAGCTCGCTTCGTAGGTCTGGATTGATTTAGCTCGTCAAAGGTTGAAGCCGGTAACTTCCAGATATTAATTCTGTCCCACGATTTGATACTCAAAAGTATCATTTTCACGCCTCAAATAAGTGCTGAATATGACCATCCAAATATTCACTTCTGGGCACGGTTGGCTCTGTAGAGCAGCGTAAGCGCAATCAGCAAGCAATTTCCAATTGCTTGTTTGGAGGAATGGTAACGTCCAGCAGGATGGTACTATAGATATCAGTTATAATTATCATGCTGTCAAAAAACGGACGACCTTCCGTCGTCCGCCTAGATGAAATTAGGCTAATGTAGAGTGCACCCATATGACTTTGTTTACGAATTCCAAATCCAGTCGATATCACGTTAATAAAGACCGCGGTTCGCAGTTCGCAGTTCATTATTCGAGGAGATCAGCAATTATTTCCTCAGATATGGAAATCTGTATTTTTGTTCTTATGAGTACTTTGAACTCCAAACTCTGTATAGCAAGAGAGAATGTCATGCTCTATATCTTTGCATATTCATATCCCAAATCTGACGCTAGGGGGCGCAGCTAGGGGGGCTGTTAAGAGTCACTGAATGACTGGTCCCGAATAACGAACTGCAAACCGCGGAATAACTTTATGAACGTGCAAAATATTACCATTGTCAAAAGTCGCCATTGTCAAGATCTATTTGTCAGTGTCGAAATCAGCGTTCACTGTCGATCCAAATCCAGCTGCCATTTTCCGAATCCAACTGCCGGTGTCCAAATCCAACTAACAGTGCTCAAATACGACTGGCAATGCTCAAGTCCAACTGACAGTGACCAAATCCAACTGTCAGTGTCCCAATGCACCTGGCACTGCCCAAATCCAACTGGCAGTACTCAAATCCAACGGTCATACCCAAACCCAGCTACCAATTCAGCTACCAGTGTCCAAATCCAACTACCAGCATCAAATTTTAGCTGCCGATATCTAAATTCAGTTATCAGTGTCCAAATCCAACAGCCAGTGTTTAAATTCAGCAGCCGGTGTCTAAATCAAGCGTCCAGTGTACAACTGCAGCAGCTATACCAGCGTCCATGTCCAGCAATCAATATCTAAATCAAAATCCTGTTTCGAGGGTTTACAAAGTAAATCTGCAATGATCTGGTTGTAAATATTCCTATCTATTTTTATTTAAAACATTGTTTAGCAATATATAAAGTATCGGTACCGAATCCTCCATAATGCAGGTCTGTATACTTCATACCAGCCCTGTCGCTATACAGCTGAAATATTGCTGAACGCGACGTTAAACCTTAATTCTCTCTCTCTCTCTCTCTCTCTCTCTCTCTCTCTCTCTCTCTCTCTCTCTCTCTCTCTCTACGAGCCCTGCGTGCACATGTGGGCAGTACAGCTATAGCTTGAACCGTCCGTTTAAATAAAAGCCTATGAACGGACGGCGTTGGAGTGTGATACGCCGCCATCGTCGGATCTCGGAAAATTTTGACGAAGGCCTGGTTTATACTGAGAGAAGAGCTCGTGAAGCTGGAGAATAAACTCTTTGAAGTTCCGTGTGGGAACGAAAAAAAAGACGTCTGCGATGCGGATACGAACACGTTAATTCAAAACAATCAGAGGAGACGAGATATACAACAGATATGCCTGGCGTTTAATTTGTTCAAATGTGGGCATATTCGAAAAGGTCACGAGATCACGAAGGCCGTTTGGAAAGCCTAATAATAAAACGGCGTGTCTTCGTCCTGAATTCGTCTGCTGTCATGGCTCGGCTTTATCAGACGAACCATGACTAAGGGTGATGCTGCACCGGGATAAAAATAATGACACTCCCCGATACGATATGAAGATATCGCCATAAATTTCCATTGAATGATAATATTAGGGTAGCTCGGATATCCCCTTTTCATTGACGACGGACTAGCAGTTTAACAATTAAACACTTATCGATATCACATATAATACATATGATATAATCATGAATTTGTTAAACATATAGCCTTCGTCCGAAACCACATTGAAGTCGACCAATCTACATCCAGCAGAATATCTTGTAATTGGAAAATACAATTCTGTGATATCGATTGAAACATGTTGTTGTAAGGAACGTCAAAGGAAGTTTAGCGTGATAGCTGTACGTTTCCGTCTCCTTCACTTGTTTTCGGGTGATACGGGCTGTAACGGTTACACAATAGAAATTCTTTTGATTGTCGTAATTTGGGGGAAAAGGAATAAAGCATACAGCGACTAATGGCAACATTATACCGATGGGAATGAACAAATCTTGTATAGGCAACCGCGTGGCGTGGTGCGTCGTAATTTTCATGCGTTTGATCATACTGAAAAAAATATTCTTGTAGTATAGGCGGATTTGATCATGCATAATGTGTATTAAGACTGATGATTCGTGTGACTAATTTCATCATCAAGTTATTCGACGACGGCAATTTTGGTCGTTTGTCGAAGGTAGACAATGCATCTGAAAATCATCGTGAGGGCTACGTCGAGCCTTTGTATATGAATTCGTCTATCCTAATATATAATTTACACACAAGATCAATTTATTCCTTATCATCGTTTTATCTAGATATTTCATAATAGAAAGGACTGTTCCGAAACTGCGCTTCGAGATTTGTATTTGTATCATCGGACATGCAGCGCCATCGGGATTATGAGCTCCCGAGCTACATGTTAAATGATGAATAAAACAACATTTGAATTAGAATGTTAATTTTAATTCCCGGTATACCGAAGCCGTAGTATTGATGATTCGGAACATAGGCCTATGAGGCGGGTAGATGTATGTATCGCCGGGGCGCTTATTTTCCTCATAGTGTGATGAGGTCAGGTCATCACCATTTATTGGTGATGATGAGAAGCAGGGCATGTAGATTTCAGGTCATCACCATTTATTGGTGATGGTACTGAACAGGGCGTGTAGATTTCAGGTTATCACCATTTATTGGTGATGGTACTGAACAGGGTGTGTAGATTTCAGGTCATCACCATTTATTGGTGATGGTACTGAACAGGGGGTGTAGATTTCAGGTCATCACCATTTATTGGTGAGGACCTAGCCCCATCACCAATAACTGGTTGATAATGGAATATGGTGATGGCTCTAACTGATAACAATTTGTTGGTGATGTTGTCTCCAACATTTTTAGTGATAGCGCAGCTTATAATAATGGGATAATTTCAGGTATATTCGCATGACCCCTGAAACAATCGCTTGCAATATCAAGACGGCGTCGTTGAGGGTGTACTAAAAAACTTTGGCGGTTTGACGTTTTTCTTCCATTTTTTGTGCATATTTTCATCGAATGGCGTGAAATTAAGGTATTTGAAAGAAATTATTGAAAAAATATTCGATGAGCAGTTTTGTGGAGAAAGTCACAGAAATACCACAAAAATTAACAATCGAGCCAAAAATATCTGACAAATACGATTATGGAATATGACGTCACTGTTAGGTTAGAGCAACAAGATGAACCCTTTTTGACATTTTCTGGTAGACTTCGACGCAAAGATACAGCGTGGGAAACCCTTTAACCGCGGTATAACAACCATTATTCAGGCGGAGTCATGCACAGCCATTAAAAAAATGATGCGAGTTATCATCAAAACAGGTGAAGACATCATCACCAATAGACAAAAGGTTAGAATCATCCCTTATTCCACAACCACCATTGAAGGGTGATGGCGATCACGTTTTAAGTATGATGACCATCACCTTGAGGGTTATGAGGGTTATGAGGCCTGATCACCTTTGAAGGGTGATGACCCCTTACACTCACCATTGAAAGTTGATAAACGGGCCTCATCACTTTTGATAGGTGATGAACTGAGTTCATCAACCTTTGTGAGCACGTTTGAATGGCGATGACGCCATCTTATTTCCATTAAAATCTGATCGGGTCATCTCCATTTTTGGGTGGTAGACAGGGGAGGGAAGCAGAGTTTATCAAAATACGCGCATGTTCTGTACCGGTATGCAGGTTATTGCAAATTCAGGCAATTTAGGCCAGTAGTATAGCGGGTCACTATACCGTTTTTTCTCCTATCTCTTAACATGGTGACCTGATTTTTTTTGCTCCACAAGAATTTGACCTCGACCCCGGTGACCTAGGTTCACGAAACTTGGTCAGTAGATTTTCACGGATATTGCGCGTAGACTGCCGTGATTTTTAAAACAATGGCGGCCAAAATGGAAATGGCATCATCAAAACCGTAAATAGCCGATATCTCCCGAACGGTATGAGTTAAAGGCATGGGATCTTCGCTAATGCATATATTAAAACAAAGACGTTCATCGTTGATTGGAAAGTAGGTATAGAGGGCTAGACCCGTAGCTAGTACCACGAGTGAAACGTCGTAGTGGTAATTTTCAACTATTTCGTTCAAAAGGAGAATACTCACGTTCTTCGTCCTTCAACTATGCTGTCCTTCCTATGTAGGGAACATATTAAACAGCCCAGGCATTCAGTAGACAACCATGAAAAATTCCCAAACCATAAAAGGAATACTTGTAAAAGAGAAACAGTTCTCAATAATGTCGATTCGCTATTCGTCCTTGACCCGACGACGAGCTCAGTCGCCTTTATTCGATGGATTCTAATCAGTCATGCAAGAGGGTATCAACGCAGAAATTTGTAGCGTATTCAAAAGAAAGGATAGATTGAGAAAGAGTAAGAAGTGGGATGAATTTTCCCGGATAGGAACACAATATATACAATTGCAGAAATTTATTCTTCATGGTTAAACAACGTACATACATTTTTTACATCGAATATATGGTAATGCATATGGTTGCGCGATATTTAGGCGCAATGTTACGTTATACAATATGTCGTGCGATCAGTGCCTCACTGTATTATTATGGATATAATATTATTTTATTCTATAATCTACAATGTCAGTTTTTATAACTACTGTACAGATTCGTTCTAGTTTCTTCCTATAATAAACAATTGTCTGTCTCCGCGTCCTAACTTATGAGTATATACACATAGATTAATGGTTAATATTCTAGATATCAGAATCCATACGGCAGTGTATCGTATCCATCAACAATAACGCGTTTATCAAACACAACTCTATAGTCTTTCTTCAGTTCCTTGGTAAGAATTGTCGTTGAGAATTTATCTCTACAAATTCTATGTGTGTCAGTGACCGTGACCTTGGATGGTCCGACAGCACGAACCATATTAGCCACTGTGCCATAATTTATATCTAGTGAGTTCTTATAGTTGAGAGTTATTCCTCGAACTTTGTAGTGCGATATAATCCCATCGGCATCGGGTTTCTCTAACTCATAAGCGTATTTCTTGGGCCCCGCTGACGCGAATGTCACGATATTATTTCCTCCCAGTTCATCTGTCAATTCTCCGAGAAATATACCTACGGGCGCTTCATCTTCTCCCTCCTTCATCGTATAGATCGCCGAATCAGTGTCCGCGTACAGAATACGTCGGTCTCCTAGATATTCCAGCAGATTGTAGAGTTTGAGACGGGCATGGGTCGTGGTATATGATGCCATGACGACGTTGGTACGAGCCGAAGGTTCAATGAAGTCCTCTGTGTGCTGCCACTGAACTTCCACCATTTCCTCGTTGACAAACCGGACACTCTTGATCTCTTGCATATCGCTCGTCATCATGTCGAAGTACACGTCGGGTTCGCTGATATGCTTCGTCTGTGGCATGTTAGATCGTTGGCCGAATTTTCCCCAGAAACTGAAATACAAAAAGACTTATTGAGCACAAAAGGTTCTATACCGCAATTAAACATATAAATTACAACATTTCTTTTCTCTTACAAACAATTTTAGCACACCAACGACGATATAACAGTAATACGGTTCTCTGAATTAATATACCGCAGTAGTGTTACCCAAACGCACAGATGTAATAATATGTATTAATACGAAGCTGCTTGTTAATTATTATGTTTGTAATTGTTTCCAATCCTTTTCACTGTACCTATGCTGTTTGTCATTTGTGCATGTATGTATAATATGTCTGTGGGAAGAGGCGGTCAAATAGGCTCTGCCTGTTCGTCGATGCTTGTTTTCCTGGTGAAATAAATATACTGTTTAAATATAGATACCTGTTCAACATCAGTTTTGCCAAAGCCCTGAGACCTGGATTCTTCTCGATGCGATGCCAGTCCAATAGCACACCCTCTTTCTGGAAGTAGCTGTCGATGTACTGCTGTTTCTGTTCATCATCGTTACACCATTCGGGCCAGTCGCTAGCTTCTTGTTTCATTTTCAGGAAGGTGTTTATGTAATCCGTGAATAGTCCTCCTTCTTTTGTGTCGGAGTCATACTGCGCGGTCTGATCGAAATGCCAGACCTCGTAAATCTTCAGAATCCGGTATCCTTCCGTGATCGCTTTCTTCACTTCATCTATGACCCATGTCCCGGTCAAAGCTCTTTCAGATTCTTCGTGCTCACAAGATTGATCTTTGTTCTGGACGCAGGTTTTACAAAGAGGGAACATGAGTTTTCCATTCATCTTACAGGGAAGGACCGGTAAGTAGAGTTGTTTCGGAGGAAGAATTTTGCATTTTACTAATCCTTCGTAACTCCCCAAATCCTCGAAGTTCTCGGTGATGATGGTGGGATGACCCAGCGGGTATTTACAATTCCGGTTAACGAACGGATACAGGGACGTGAAGTCGACGTATTTGATAGTCTCTCCGGGTTCGGTGTCTCTGTACAACTTGAAGGTCTCAGTGCGGCCACCGTAGAACGAATCTCTCGGCTCAAGAGGCGTCATGATCTCTAACCGTTCAACGAAAGTCTTGATGTCCGCATTCTCCCGCAGGTCTTTATGCCAGTCGCATTCCCATTTTTGTACGTAAGTATATCCTAGATTTTCCATGTACATCTTCTTGTCCATGGTTTGTTGGAATAGCTCGGTCATCTTTCTGCCATTGACGGGGTTGACCGTATCCCTAGAGAAACACTTCACGCAACCGTGCCAAATACATCCTTCGAACTGTAGGATAACTTTATCGGACGGAGTTTCGTAGTATCCGTCCACGGGATAAGGACCGACTTTGAACTCCTTCCCATTCTTGGCGTGTTGGATTCTAATCTTTCGCGTATGGCTTAAATACTTCATCCACTGAAACGCCTTTATAGACTGCTTCTGTTCAGGGTGATAGCCATGCGGTGGTATGATACCGATCGTGTTGGGCTGTAAAAACTTTGTTCTGAAGACCAGGTTACACGCGGAAGCGATAGTAATACAGGACTTGAATGGGTCGATTCCATGTTCCCCCTCTCCCGAAGAGGTCATAGACATGAACAGTTCTCTAAACTGCAAACAACAGTCCTTCAAAATCCGAACATCCGATCTGCAGTATTTTAACAGTTCGTCTTGAAGACCGAACTCGTCGCTTCGGTGAGCCTCGTACCACTGATAAAATTTGGTTCGATCTTTGGGTTTCATACTTTCGGGGTTGTAGTATTTGGCGTGAGGTAATTGAGATAGATGGGCATTCTGGTTGGCAACACAATTGTACAGATGTGGAAAATGTCCCTTGCATAATTCTTTTATCGCGAATGTTCCAGGTAATTTACTTAGTGCCATCGGAAGAAAATTGATGGACTCTATGAATTTCATGTCGCATGCCGGTACTTGGATCGACATTACTTTAGTTCCGCTCAAAATTATTTTGGGCAAAATAGCATTATCGTACAGGTAACTCAGAATAAAGTAGGAGTCATAGCCTTTGAAATTGTGCGCAATGCATGTGGACCCGCAGTTGTCTTCCGAAAATAACCACTGACAGAATTCGACCCGAGTATTCGGCCCCGAAAATACGTGTTCCCGCTCCCCACAATTTTCGCATACGTCCTTGTCATCCGAAAGACAAGTTTCGCACACTTTAAAAGCTACGCATAAATTGGGTATATGAACGCCGCCATCTTGTGTACTCTCGAAATCATAGAAGATGTATGTCGTGGCATTATCATCCTCTTCTTGCGGTTCACTGGACACAAAGGATTGAATTTCCCTGTCATCAGAGCTGACCCGCCTAACTTGCGTCTTTGCCGGTTTCATATAGCAAAGGTGACCTTGTAGTACATACTCTTTACAAGTGAGGCAGAATGTTTCCCCGCACCGATGGGTGTCTTCTCTATTCAATTTTTTTATCGTTTTGGTGCATTTCAAGCACCGGTAATAGTTTTTGCAGGTGGAATTGCCATTATCTGTGGTACGCTTGTGATTGTCGAAGCATAGTTGACCTTTAAAATAACCATTACAGCTAGCGCACGAAATCCATTCACCGGCATAATCCTCTTCGTGGATTTTAAAACAACACACACAGACTATATTACACTTATGCTCCTCCTTGGTATTATAACCTTTCAAACACTGGGGGCAGAAATAACCTCTATTAAGGAAAGCCGGCATGGAGGTAATCACATCAAAATGCGAATCATGATGATACAGATAAATTTTCTTTTCAGCCTCGGGTCCGCAATAAATAATAGCGTTGAAATGATCCTTGGATACCAAGTTCAACTGATATCCAGGCAAAACAGACTGGAACAGTTTGACCTCTTCTATGCCGCATAATCCCTCTTGTACATTGGCTTCTCTGTGCAGCGCTAACGCCAAGTCGCGTTGAATGAAATATCCGTCACGAATACTGGCCCATTTCTCATGCTTATCCAATTTCGCTTTGGCGGTAACAATAGCGCGGGCGCAGCAAAGGCTGTCTCTGTTTGTTATGCGTACAATACACTTTTTATCTTTAAGAAATTTTTCCAAATCGACGTATCGGCACTTCTTCGTCCTCCCGCCCGTTGGCATGGCCGCGTGAATAATTTGAATTTCCAGGCTACTGTCTAGGACAAACTGTTCGTAAGACTGTAGAACCCTTTCGATTTCTGCAAAAAATAGGTCCACGGAGAGATCCTCGAGTCTCACAAAAGGGACCACGATGGGGAAATCTAGTTCGGGGCACTGTACCGATAGTTGGACGTAATCGTGAGGCGCCATAGTTGCCGTGACGTCATCCATGATAGAGGCGAGAATTTTCCGGAGGGTGAGTAGGATGTCCAATATACCTTCTACCTCGATATCTTTAAATGTAACTTGAAAAGTTTTGGCTCTCGTTTTGAATTTGGCCATATACTCTTCGTTGATAACTCTCACATCGTAATACTGTCTTGGGTGACCTAATCTAGGTTGTTTGCGCGGTGTATTATTCACGGGAGTAGAAGGGCGTTTACCGCCTCCGTGCTGAACGAGATGCCGCTGTAGACTATCTGGGCGACTGAATACTTTCCGACAGATTGGACACTCGTGCTGATCATCGCTAGTATGTCGAACCATATGACGGTCTAGATTAAATTTCTTGCTAAACGTTTTGGAACACAAGTGACAAGAAAATGCGCATTGGGCATGCGCCATCCGTTTATGCCTTTGTAGAAGACTCGGCTTCGTGAAGGAAGCATCACATATATCACAGGAGTATGTCGATTCCATGATGAGAGGTTTTGGGTACGTCTTTCCACGTCAACGTCCAACAATGAAATGAACTGGAAGAATATGAACAAATATATATCAGTCGTGAACTATGCAATTTGATTGGTGGATCTGATGACTGTGTTCTATACTTTTTTATTTCACTGATCGAACGAAATCGCTTGTATCCAAACTTTATGTATAGCTTGAGACTCACCACTTATGTTATCAATGTATGTTGTAATAGGATAAGAAACTGTTCCTCCGATACACTGTTAGGATACAGGTCTACCGTAATGTGCAGGTTTTACTC
>JAVTVY010029210.1:0-12275 GCA_036873755.1 Hanleya hanleyi
CCTTCCAGTCTGTCATGGCCAAAACCGGTGACGTCGTCAGTTTCTGTTTGAGAGTATCGAAAGCGTTTTGGGCCACTTCGTCCCACACGAAGATTTTCTTCTTCTCAGTAAGCTGATGTAATGGGGCGGCGATGGTAGCAAAGTCACGGATGAACCTCCGGTAGTAACTACAGAGGCCCAGGAAGCTGCGGACTTCTGTCTGTGTCACGGGGACCGGCCATTCTTGAACAGATCGAATTTTGTCAGGGTCCGTCCGGACTCCTTCCTCAGAGACGATGTGTCCTAGGTACAACGCCTCCCGAGTACGTATGGTACACTTAGATGGTTTTAGCTTTAGACCGTGCTGCTGTAGCCTGACGAAGACGTCTTCCAATCTTTGCATCATCTGTTCAAACGTGTGACCGAAGACGATCACGTCGTCTAGGTAAATTAGGTAGGTCTCATAGTTGAGCCCGGCTAGGACGGCTTCCATCAGACGCTCGAATGTCCCTGGAGCATTACACAGTCCAAAGGGCATAACCTGGAATTGGTATAGCCCCTTCCTCGTAGTGAATGCGGTCTTGCTCTTATCCTCGGGTGCAATGCCAACCTGCCAGTAACCAGACATGAGATCCAAAGTGCTCCACCAACTGGACCCGGACATATGGTCTAGCAGATCATTTATCCGTGGCAGAGGGTAGGCGTCCTTCTCCGTGACTTGATTCAAGGCCCTATAGTCCACGCAGAATCGCATCTTCCCGTCCTTCTTTCGTACCAAAACCACAGGCGCAGACCATGGACCTGTGGCTGGCTCTATCACTCCCCTTTCCAGCATCTCGTCCACCTGTTGTCTATTTCCTGCCTGGCGTGTATTGGGGGCCGTCGAGGTGGTATGCGGATTGGAGGTGCATTACCCGTCTTGATGTGATGTTCAACCAGGCTGGTGTGCCCCATATCGCTGTCATCCTTCGCAAATAGGGTTGAGTACTTCGTGACTAATTCTTCCACTTTAAAGGCCTGTTGGTTCGTCAACCTGTTGCGGGACTCCTTAACCAGTCCTTTCAGATGTTCTGGGCATCCTGCTGATGGTATCTTCTTTGGTACCCTTGTCTGTCTGGAATATGTTCCCGCATTGCTCGTTCTAGACACGACCTCAGCTGCATCTATTCTCGAGATGTTGCCACATAATGTGCCAGCCTTTATTACTGCAGGTTCACTAGATAGATTAAGGAATCTCACAGACACATTTCCGTCAGAGTTTACTTGGAACAGCGTCCTCGCCATGATCGCCCCTGTCCGTTGTGTAAATTCCGGTTCGTTCGCTGTCATGCCGACTTCCCCTCCTAGTGCTCCTTGGGCCTTGACAGCAGTGATCATCTGGGTACCTGGGGGTATGGTAAAGGTTTCCGTAACAGACACCCGATGACAACCCGGAAATCCCACTACCTCACATTGAATGAATCTTCCCCCGATCCTCAGGCGGTGACTTACGGCGTCGATCACGCAGTGGTGTTTCGTTAAAAAGTCGTACCCCAATAAGGCATCAACCGTGAGTGTTCCAACCACCATCTTCTGCTTACGCATTACCCCTCCAATCGTCAGCTTGAATTCACCCTCGCCTTCGAGGTCCATGTCCGTTCCATCGGCCATACAAAGGCAGGGGAAGGAAGGTTCACTCAGTGGTGGCTTCCTGCCGGGTTCCAGTTGATCGTAGACATCGTTGTTAAGAATGCAGACAGAGGCTCCTGTATCCACGCAGCATGACATCATGGTTGGTCCAATACGTACCGGAAGATAAAGTCCAGCCTCCCCTGGGGAATTTGCCTTCTGTACCGCCGAAGGGCCTTTGGGATTATAAGGTGGTTTTTGTAGCTGCGGGCAGGACCGTTTAAAATGGTCCTCTCCGCCGCACTCCCAGCAACACCTTGGTCCTTCCCCGGTCTCGCGCTGTCGTCGACACGGTCTTCCTTGTCGTCGTGGTTGTAGAGATTTGGGCTTAACTTTGGTTATCTGGTCTACCAACTCCTTGAACTCCCGTCTCAGTTCTGCCATCTCCGGGGAAAATTCGTCTTCTTCGATACTAGCCTTCTCTTCCTCTCCCTTCCCGGTACTCTTTGCCGTATGAGTGCTCCTCCGACGCTGGGCTGCCCGGTAAGCTTCTACTTCTACCGCTGTATGTACCGCAGCATCCAGTGACTTGGGATGAGACTGCCAAACTTGGAACCTTAGGTCATCACCCACTGCCTCTAAGAATTGATCCTTAGCCAATGTATCTTGGACGTCATCACCAGCGTCGGGGTAGGCGAGCTGAACGAGGCGGGTAATGCTGGAGCCGAGCTCGGGCAGTCCTTCATCTTTTTGTCGAAACCTTGCTTTCAGTTGTGATTTGTACAAATCCGTCTGGTTGGGTGGTGCGAACCGGCGTTCTAGAGCGGATACAAGACTTGCATAATCTACCTCTCCTGGTTTGGACTTCAATGCGGCGAGGACCTGCTGGGCAGCTCCCCGTAATGAAACGGCTAAGTACTGTCCTCTCTCTGTATCTCCCCATCGATTCAAAGCAGCACAATGGTTAAAGTGTACGAGGTAGTCTCTCCATGGGCCGGAACCATCGAACGTAGACACTTTCACCAGAGCTTTCGACGATTTTGCCCTTGCTACGGTTTCCATGGGAGCTTGTGGTTTCCCGTCTGTGCATCTTAACGCTGGATTTGGCCCATCCCCCTCCTGTTTTGGTCCCTGGTGACCCGTCGTCATGCCAGCGAAACTTTCTTCGCCTTGTCCCGTCTTCGGTGAGACCTGTTGTTGACCAAACAGACCAATGACTGTTTTCAGGCAATCCTGCATTTCCCTGGTTGCTGCGGCGAGGCCCTGGATAGTTTCGTCCATCTTCCCCATGCCACACATCCAGGGGGACATTTCCTCCTCAGTAGGTGTCGAATCGGTTCGAGTGGCTTCTTGGCTTTGTTGATCTCTCCAAAGCCGGATACCAGTCGGGTTTTCGTCTTCTTCTTCACCGTATGTGAGCCGAGTTACTGGCGCATGGGCTGTTAGTGAAGTATTGCCCGCAGGGGTGACTGGTGTCCATAGTCCGGTGTCTCCTCCGGTTTCGTCGTTGATCACCAAGGCTCGGCCTTCTGGTCTCGTAGTCCTTTCCTCTTGGTCAGTCCCCACAGGAGTAGTCCAGAAATTGGATGACGGACCGTCTTCCCAACGTACCCGTGGTCCTGCTGCCGTCGGAGACTGTTGTTCACCGAAATCGATCAAGGCTGCTGTATCTCCATCTCTGACCCTTGTAGTCAGGCCCGATTGGTCGGGTGTAGACTCCGCCTCCGGCCTTCCCCGGGCAAGTTGTCTTTCCATATTCACTCTCCTGTGAACCTCGGACGTTGGCAAATCCCACCGCTGCCACCAGTTTTGTGTAACGTGTGCCGGGCCGGTCAATGAACGGGACGCAGCTGAGCTAGGTCTCGTTATATGGTAGCGTACAAGCTGTCAGGCCGCTGTCCCTGCCGACACTTGTCAACTAGAGATTCACTTCGACCTGTCACCTTGTCTGGATCGAGAAAGTAGGAGAGTGTAGAGACAACCAAGGCTGATATAGGGTCAAATAATATGCAATAATATTCAATTAAATGTACAGGATGATCGCGGTTCAAAGATGTAAATATGTACAGTGTTAATATAAAGTGCCGTGTAAAGGGCGGCCTGGCTGCTGGCCCTTTCCACACGGTAGGTAATCGTAGGGGCGGCCTGGCTGCTGGCCCCTCTCTGGCTATGGAATGTCGTTGGAGCGAGGCTATGGATATAGCGGTTCTCCTCCCTCTAAGGTGGGTATGTCGTCCCCAGAAAGCGTCGTGGCTTCCCACCGTGGATATGATCGTCCTCCCCGTATAGGTGCGTATGGTTCCGGAGATCGCTTCGTCTTCCCACCGTGGATACGTGTGTCTTCACCTGGTTGGTACGTATTCCCTTCCCTAGGTCGCTTCGTCTTCCCACCGTGGATACGTCTGCTTCCCCTTGTAAGAGGTCCCCTCTACAGGTAGGTTCGTCTTCCCACCGTGGATGCGTCCGCTTCTTCTTGTATTCCACTCTACAGGTAGGTTCGTCTTCCCACCGTGGATGCGTCTGCTTCTTCTTGTATTCCACTCTACAGGTAGGTTCGTCTTCCCACCGTGGATGCGTCCGCTTCTTCTTGTATTCCACTCTACAGGTAGGTTCGTCTTCCCACCGTGGATGCGTCCGCTTCTTCTCAGTTGTAACCTGTCTTGCGAGGATGCCTCCGTATCGTCTTCCCTCTAAGGTAAGCACCAGTGCCCTGTCACCCGTTTCACCGGCGAGAACGCTCTCAGACAGCGTTATGCCTCTCCGCCGTGAACACTCCGGTGTCTGTGCAAGGTAACCTGGCTTGTGAGGGTGACTTCTTCCTCCAACCCTCAGGTACGGTAGATCGTGATTCCCTCTGTCTTCTGGTCCGTAGGTACCTCCCCTGTATCAGCAGCCCGGTTCCACAATCCTTGGAAAATCACCGGTCGTCCGAACGCAGCCCGCGTTTACCGGCAATACCGCTGCTATACGTATCCGAGGTCTGCTCCCGTCCAGCGCCAGGCTTGCCCGACAGTCCACCGATCACACCCTTGGTCTCCGAGTATATCCCCGTCTTACCGTACCAGTAGGTTGGATTATATTTACCTTTTTGTCCTGGGTGAAGAAGTGAGGTTTTCGCTCGATGCAGTCGCTTTTATACCCATCAGGCCAACGATCACATGTCGTCGTGTCGCCCATATGATAAACCATATTTTCCCGCAGCGCCATCTGCACTATCCAGTCAACTCACATCATTGTACAATTTAGGAACGATAACTCCAATCGTTATCACCAAGCGGACTTTGGGGAATTCCCGACTTCTAGTTTCACTTTCGTTACTGCTGATCATATCGCCGTATATTGTTTACACAGTTTCTCTGTTCAACGGGAACATTATGCAGTAATCTCCGTTGATATCACAGACCAAGAATGGACACAAATACTGGACGGTAAGTTCATTCATTTATATACCCGTTGTAAACCCGTATTTTATGTTGAGCGTTGTGGCTTCCATGTAGACCCCTATTTCCGTTCATTTCCGGGTTAGTGTGTACACTTCGCTTCAGACTTGCACTCCGGTCCGAGCTTGTGCTTAGTCCTGATTTACCGTTTAGGGGATATCAATATTCGTTACAGGATGTTTAATCGTCTATTTACTGGCCATCATGAAGCTGAGAGGTACTGATTGGTTCTTAGGGATCTTGAGCATATCCTACTTTCGCCAATTTTTCTGCTTTAGTATCACCTTTGCTAACTCTCGATTTCAGGGTACCGCTACAGCACCAGAGAAATAATAATGTTAAATGGGTGATGTTAGGAGCTCATCGGGAAATCACTGCTTTATTCCTACCAGATCAGATCGGTTGTAAACGAAACGTACTGGGGAGGGTATTGATTTAATGGCAGATATTTTCCTATGCAATATTGCTGACACTATCTACCACAAATCCCATGGAACAAACAAAAAGGAAAGCAAAAAAAGACTACGCCTCAAATTTATAAATCCTGATACGGATGTCACGAGATCGAACTTTTTAGGCGCAAAAGGCGCGAAAACTCTTGCACATGTGACGTTACGTTAGGCAACCAGCTGTATTTTGTAATTAACATACCTGTATCCCATGACATTTGTTTGCAAAAGCCTATTAAACTACCAGTCAATAACATCTTCAAAAATCGTTTGGTGTTTCAGTACTTCGAAGGCGACTATGATGCAATGTATTTCCGATTGTTGTTGTATTGCCAATGTTATGGCATTGTTCATTGCCTAACCTTAGTGTGACATCACGTGGGCAATAACTTCGATGTAGGAACCGTATTGTTGCGGCGTCTAGTAGCTATCAGATGGCATTGTACAATCCCCTGTAAACAGAGATTCAACAGGAGGTTACCTCTGTGACTTTCGTATCTAGAATCAGTGACTTTCATATCTAAAACGGCTTGAAAATTAACCCTTAATACAGATATGGCCATCAACAAAAAATACTCTCCAAATCTTTAGATGATGTTTTGAGTTTGCATTTTGATATCGCTTCCATGCAAACATATTCAAATTTCAGCAAATGGTATAAGTATGATATCCTGTGAAGATTGTCAAATTACAATCACTGTCACAGACCATTGTTGCCAAAACTAAGAGTATACAACCAAGTACATTCACTTTAAGCCAGGCTTCTCAACTTACATGCCGTTAGACGGAGAGTGATATGAACAGACGCAATCAAAGCGTGATCAGTTAAGATGATGTTGCAATGACAATCACGACATAAAACGATTTATCGAAGTTATATCAGTCATAGGCTGACGTACCTTGGGTATTCGTTCTCAGTGAACGCCCTATCTTATTATGTGGGAATATCTATATCTATCTGGCGATATGCCAGAGACCCGATACCTGCAATGGTGATGGGGATATAAGCATGATAATAGAGCCGATGATATGTCGAGAGAATTCTCATATTGTACTGGCCAAGGCTGTGGCCTAGAAAAGAGGACATTTGACGAGACATCCGTCAAGAATCTCTCGCACGCTATCTGGACACCACTGACCTCGATCTATTATGAAGGTATCATGTGTATCGCATGTGGGAATGTCAACCAACATTATCACCTGCGGCTTGAAATTCACCTGACGGTGCCTGGTGTCATCCTCATGATAGCAAATATTATCGACTATTGCTAAGTAGCTACTACTCACATTACAGTCAGTCGTTCACACTTTCAAGTATAGATCCAACATTCCAACAAGAGTTCCCGAGTTAATTTCCAAACAGGCGTGGAATGAATATTTAATATATTTGTTTTCTGGAAGGGTCAACAGTCCGCCTTCTAATAAAGACGGATATCATTGCCAAGCATTGTAGAAAAAAAAGAGCATGAGTCAATTTCCTTGAATGAGAGGAGCGGTTAATCAATACACGTGAATTTATTATAAATAGGCAACAACCATGTTCTGTCGTTGAATGATATAGAATGCAAAATATTCTTTCAACTTGATCGTTTTACGAGCCGTTTCCAAGATTATATAATTGTATTTAGCGCAACTTGTCATAAGACGGGTCCCCATATGTTGGTCTTCTCAAACCCCATGGGGTTACACTGTTTCACAAACTTAAACCTGCTATAAAAGGTAAAAATACTAGCGATCTCATCCATGAATCGTTATAACAGATGGGAATAACAAACCGGTATAAAAATTAAGCTTCCACAACTACCCTATATGTATTCAATCACGTGGGTGTACATCAACCTTCATAAACAAAATCTATCTTCAATCTAAAAATATTCATGTTTATTTTAGCTGAATGTCACGTGTCGCAACGTAAACAAATATAGTATAGCTATTAAAAATACCCCTTCCGTCTTAATTAAAGTTATGGTGAATGTATTTCGCCATTACCGTAGTTGACGAATGTATACAATGTATTACGTATTTTCGAGGGCTTCCTTAACATCCCTTGTCATGATGATAAATGGGAATTATTTAGGTCTAGCCCACAGGTACACAGTGGAATTATCACTTTCTTCAAATGATTTCTTTCGTCACACACAAACGCCAGGCCAATTAGGATGAAGAATCTTAGCTCCCTAGTTTGAATAGTTTGATCCCCTTCCATAGCGCTTGTCTTGACGTCTGAGGAATTTAGATCCATTGACCTTCCATACGAGATATTATCATTCCTGATGAATGTGTTGTAAGAACATAAATTTTGGCTTGGTTGAATGATAGCAAGCGTCCTAAATTCCTGCAATATTTCAGCCACGCAGCGACGATCAAACAAAATTCTTAAAGTATTCCAAAAAAAAGTCAACAACCCAGCAATCCATAAGTAATCCACACGGCACACCAGAACATGTACATACATGAAAACTTATACAACAAACCGAATTCTCTCAAAGAACCCAAAAATTCAGTCTTCATTTACCCGACGGAAAGATTTTATAAAGAAGCTGCTTGATAAAAAGAATCTCTTACAATCTTCAAATTCATACACTCGATCAGAATATGTTTCACTGTGGGATCTTCGTGGCAAGGAATAACCTTGGGACTGGCTCCTTTTTCAGCAAATGTTCGTGAGTTAAATTGGTATGTCCGATTCTAGATCGCCTGATCATGGCCTGATCGAAACTTTACGTCGGCACACTACGGCAGTATTCTGGCATAATTGTTTACTGAATTACCAGCGTCTGGTCCGTCATTCATAATTCAGCCGTCGTCCATTAGAGAATATCCGCGTCCATAATCCAAAGACCTATTCCATATTCCATATAACAGTATTAGCACCAAATTTAAAAACACAATCATAGTATACATAAACATAGGCTTGTTTCCTGCAAGAGAGAAGCGGTCAACAGTTTTCAATGATGCCGGCAAGACATCATGATGTTTCAAAAATATCAAATCCGTATCGCTGATCAGTATTGTTAATCCATAATATTCGTTGTAAAGTCGTCATCTAAAGAATGATGTATCTCATTCACGCTTTGACCGGACTGTTTTTATTAAGGGTTAAGCGGAATTAGACACAAGTTACGAAACGTAACGCCATAGATCTTGCACGCTACGCTCGTATTTTGCTATCAGCATGCGATATGTATCGCCAAATTTGAGAAACTTTGAGTGGAGGCGCTTGGTGGTGTAGCCCTGTTTCATAAGTTTCTGCAACAATATTTTGTGACGTTGATTAAAATCATCACATTTAACACAGGATCTAGCAAATGCTACTAGGTGTGATATGTATACGCCATATGCAGGTCCCACTGGAATATTACTGTCCAGAAAGGGGTAGTTTACGATGTCGAAATTGTAATCATCTCTTTTGTCAAAACCGTTGATCTCTCCTGACTATATATCGATATCTAGAAATTTCTGGCGGTACTGCACATTTCTCCTGATGGCAAAATAAATTGTTGAAAAATTCATTATTAAGCCTTACTTCCACTCCACACCAGTCCAGTCGGATGGTTCCCCACGAATGCTTCACTTTGATACCTCACACAACCCAATTTGAACCAATATTGGTCCACCTCGACAACAAAACGTCCACCTCAGGCCTGCCTATGCACGATGCATGCGCAGTGAGGACTTTTCAGCGAAATTCACCCAATGATCACGAGCCCCAACCACTGTGTTCTACAGAGACAGAGAAAACAAGGTGCCCATACCACAGATGCCCGTGAGTGAGTTGCCCATTGGGATTAACAAAGAAGTGACTGGGGTCGTATTTAGGAGCAGATAATTCTTGCTGGGCCGTCACGTGACTGGAAATGACCTTTGACCCTGGAAGTGTCCTTTGACCCCGGAAGTGACTTTTGACCCGGATATTGTCACGTCACACCATCAAATCAGGGGCAGATAACTCTGAGCGCGCAAGTTTTGTGAATAAAATTTCATGGTGTCTATTATCTAATTTTGAAGCTGATAAAGTCCTGTATTTAATAATGTCATTTAATAATGTTTAATAGTGCGCGATCTAACTGTTGGGGTTGTCCGCCACAGAACGTCACCTCATTTGCTTTGCATGGCATGCGGCAAGAAACTACAACGAGGGAAAAAATCACACACAAATATAGAAAGTGAGGTGTTGTTTTTATAAGATTTCATTAAACTCCTATTTTGCCATGGTTCGTCTTTGTCTGACGAACCATGACTAGAGATGATGTATATTGCACGCCTTTTCCTTATGTCATAACCATATGATGAACATAAAGTACGTGACAAATTAAACAATAGATGAGCAAACTATCCCTTGCGACAAAGTGGATCTCAGCGGTTTTCTTTTCGTCCCAGGAATAATACACAACAGATCTGCTACTTTCCACGCAAAAAGGTAACCACCTCTCTTGACATAAGCCTTGTGAAAAATGACCAGCTTTGAACAATATTTATCACCCAGACAGAGAATTATGACAGATAAGCCGTGAACGAAAACGTAGTTCTCGTTCAGAAGGATTCATCGATTTTTATCGTAACACTATTGTCACATTCTTTAGTATCATTCTTGCAATTTTAGTAAAACTGTATTGCAGATGCATTGTATGCAGTTAACTTCGACTCTGCTCGGATAAGTGAACAAAAAAATCTTTCATGATTTTTTTCTGTTCTTGTGCTTACATTATTTTACTTATGAAGAAACGTTTTTAGTAAGCGGATGAATGGTTCCTATATTTTGAATCCATCTTCCTACAGTAACGTTTCCATTACTTAATCTTCGACTAAGTTTTTTAATCGATCATAAAGGAACGGCTTAGTTCTCTGTCTGGATGATAAATAGTGTTCAAAGCCGGGCATGTCAAAATTTGGTTACCTTTTTGCTGGGAAAGTAGCAGATCTGTTGTGTTATTCCTGGCACGAAAAGAAAATCGATGGGATCCACTTTGTTGCAAGGATAGTTTGCTCTTCTATTTTTTAATTTGTCATTTTAACTTCATCATATGGTTATGACATGAGGTATTGGCGTGCAATATGCATTAATTCTAGCCATGGTTCGTCTGACAAAGACGTACCATGGCACAATATGAGTTTGGCATAGCTATAATACCAGTCGTAATTGTTAGATTGCTGAGTGACATTCACGACCTCATGACCTCTTCGAATATACCCATATTTGAGCAAATTAGTAGACAGGCAACGAGTCGTATATTTCATCTCCATTGACCTCAGTTGTATGTATCCGTGATTATTTTGACTAGAGCGACCCCCACATGTCATTTCCTCGATCACATCAAGGTGACAATTCTTCAGATTGTCCGTGAACACGGCTCAACATGCTATAACGCTGTCCATTCATTGGCTTTTATTTTAACGGACTGTACTGTCCTAATCTGCAAACAGGGCTGCTACGGAGTATACAGACCTGCATTATTGAGGATGACAATATGCTGCCGTCCTACCTCAGAGAAATTCCGTGTTAACCACTAAACTGTTATACTCTAGAAAATAGAACCCCGCCTCCCTCGTTCAACAGAGCGGTCATAATCACAGTTAAAAAGGTCAATTTTCATTAAATATGGCCCTTAGACGAGTACAAAATTCATTCGGTCACTAGAAACACCATGCGATGCTGGGGTGCACAAAAGTTACATTTTGTTATTATCTGTTATTTTTCCTATTTACGAGCATGGTAACATTTGAATTTTCAAAAATATAACTGACTAGGCTGGCTGAATTTGTTTTATATTTTTAAATGCAATGATGTCCGAGATAGAACAGAAATTTGAAAAAAAAAGTGATGAAGTGTTTGCCGATGTTCAGCCAGAGGGCTTTGGAGTCGGTTAGCTGCATTTTCTCGGCACATAACTATATTAATGCTGGAATTTCTCTATCCAATTCAAAATTACGCAAAAATATGTTACGATCAGTAAACTGTTTTAAAACTATTTCTTATTGGTATAAATAATGTTTTTGGGGCTGTAGTACGTAGTGTTGGTTCCCTGACCCAAGTGTCAGTCAATAGAATCGCTTCTTTACCTGGAACATCTGATGAGATTCAATAGACATAACTTGACCTGCTTGGCTTACCTAGACAAATATGACAACTACTCTCTTCTTAAGTGGTTGCGTTACATTTCGTTTACCGACATTTATAGATAAATGAGCATTCATATTATTTGAGTATGAAAAATGAAATAAATATATCACACAAATCTCTCATTTCAGCTATCTGACGGGATGACTCAAATTTATCTTTTAACATGAATTTTGGCATTTATCTCCATTGCCAGAAATCGGCAAAGAAATTGAATGTACGTCGTGTTAAAATGTTTTTATGTGACGTGTACACATTTTGGACTCAACCCTAGAATTCCATTGAAATCCATGATATTTCTTGTGTGAAAGGTAACAAAACCATTAAGTATAGTCGAGTAACTCGGTCATATACATTATTCACAGCCACATAAATATACGAATGTCCTTTCCTTAGACGATTAGTTTGTGCCTAGTTCAATTCTCGTTACATTTGCACAGTCTTGTATTAAAGATTCTACATTATTGACACAGAAAACCTTTGTGCGTGAAGGTGTCTTCTGAATTTCCAAATTTATTCCTATATTTCGTTTTATTTGAGAGTCAAGACGACTTTATCTTTACAAAATCTACGTCGACCGTAGAATGAGATTGTGTTCCTCAGAGAGAGAGAGAGAGATATGTTTCCTCAGAGAGAGAGAGAGAGAAAATGAATAAGTACATGTAGTATATTGACAGTCTT
>JAVTVY010029211.1:0-13445 GCA_036873755.1 Hanleya hanleyi
TGAACGTTCGTGGCGCAGTTAAGCATCTTCCCGATTAAATGACCGTGCGCAGGTTATACAAGTATACAGTCCATCGTTGTGGGTGGAGGTCTCATGGCGTCGTAAATTATCTAGACGAGTAAACTTCTTCTGGCAAGTTGTGCAAGTGAACATCTTGGTGGTTGACAGAGTGTCTGATGAAACGGCCAGGCCGCTTCCCTTTTATAGCACGCTAGCTGGTGATCTATTTTTAGCACACTCAGTTCAACTATCCCCAAGTCGTGGGCCGAACCGTGACATCTTCGGTAACCTCCGTGTCTCTTTGGGCACCTCAAAGCCTGTGGAGCTCAGAGCTCGGAAGTGACATTTGCATATGACCTCTGCGAGGTCACAGGGCAGTGAAGGATGGTAGAGATGGACCATCCTTGGTCCGAATGCGTCATAGGAGGTGTCATGTTGTAGCTCTTGGGGTGTAGACCCCAATTTTAGGGATAGCCACAGCATCTGCGACGTCATTGGTGACGTCATCAGTACGAGTAGTAGCGAAAGTGGGCATTTTTTAGCAGTAAAGGAGTATACACTATGTACAAATAGGATACAGATGGTATGTACAAATAGAATAGTAGTGGTATGTATAAGGTACAAAAAAAATTCTGTCAGGAGTAGGATTCGAACCTACGTCCGGCATTTCGCCGACCAGCACTTAATACCGGCGCCTTAGACCACTCGGCCATCCTGACTTTTACAGTTTTTTTTAATAGTAGTGGTATGTATAAGGTACAAAAAAAAAATAAAAAATAAAAAAATTCTGTCAGGAGTAGGATTCGAACCTACGCCAGCTCTTCGCCGACCAGCACTTAATACCGGCGCCTTAGACCACTCGGCCATCCTGACTTTTTACAGTTTTTAACTCGCGTATCAACAGTCATATAGTGTGTTCGACATTTTTTCACAAGTCCAAGTAAGTAGTGCTCACACCATCGGCCAGGACTTTCCGTTTCGGGCAAAAGAAAGTAAAGGCGTCTCGTTGCTGGATGTACGTCCGCATTTGGTGGTCCACCATCCGAAATCCTCGGTTAGTTCCACTCGCACTGGCCTGGCTTTGCAGCACGTTCAAGTACAAGGCTGTGTCGATGTTGGGATCGCACCGGTTCATCCCTTTGCAGCTAAACTTATTTTCGAACGACCAATACATATGGACTGATGATGGACACATGTTCATTCCTATATTTAAAGACTCTACCACCACCACACACACACACACACACACACATACCACCACCAACTCCGCCAACACAACCGCCACACACCACCAACAACACCACCAACGCCACCACCAACGCCGCCAACGCCACCACCAACGCCACCAACGCCACCACCGGGCGTTGACGGGCGTCAACGCCCGGCTTCGTGGCTTGGTTCACCAGGACCGGAACTGATCTTTGACCCAGCGCGCGGTGTGAAGGTTTCCACCGCGGTGGAAACTTTTGCGCGCCGGGTCAAAGGTCAGTTCCGGTCACGTGAGCCAGACCAAGAGCTCTGCCACACGGGGGCTACCACCACCGGGCGTTGACGCCCGTTACTATATGGCTGCTGATACGCGAGTTAAAAACTGTAAAAAGTCAGGATGGCCGAGTGGTCTAAGGCACCGGTATTAAGTGCTGGTCTGCGAAGAGCTGGCGTAGGTTCGAATCCTACTCCTGACAGAATTTTTTTATTTTTTATTTTTTTTGTACCTTATACATACCACTACTATTCTAAAAAACTGTAAAAGTCAGGATGGCCGAGTGGTCTAAGGCGCTGGTATTAAGTGCTGGTCGGCGAAATGCCGGACGTAGGTTCGAATCCGACTCCTGACAGAATTTTTTTTGTACCTTATACATACCACTACTATTCAATTTGTACATACCATCTGTATCCTATTTGTACATAGTGTATACTCCTTCACTGCTAAAAAATGCCCACTTTCGCTACTACTCGTACTGATGACGTCACCACTGACGTCACAGATGCTGTGGCTATCCCTAAAATTGGGGTCTACACGCCAAGAGCTACAACATGACACCTCCCATGACGCATTCGGACCAAGGATGGTCCTTGTCTACACCAAATACCATCCTTCACTGCCCTGTGACCTCGCAGAGGTCATATGCAAATGTCACTTCCGAGCTCTGAGCTCCACAGGCTTTGAGGTGCCCAAAGAGACACGGAGGTTACCGAAGATGTCACGGTTCAGCCCTCGACTTGGGGATAGTTGAACTGAGTGTGCTAAAAATAGATCACCAGCTAGCGTGCTATAAAAGGGAAGCGGCCTGGCCGTTTCATCAGACACTCTGTCAACCACCAAGATGTTCACTTGCACAACTTGCCAGAAGAAGTTTACTCGTCTAGATAATTTACGACGCCACGAGACCTCCACCCACAACGATGGACTGTATACTTGTATAACCTGCGCACGGTCATTTAATCGGGAAGATGCTTTACTGTGCCACGAACGTTCATTCCACGAGGACGCGACGGAACAATGTAAGGAGTGTGGTCAACTCTTCAAACGACGCAGTCAGTTAAAACGGCATCAGCGTTTGATCCATAGTCCGTCACCACGGTTTTGGCGACAACTTCCTACTGAAGAGGAGCCGCGGAAGGTCAGACCCACTGAAGATAAGCCCGGGAAGACGAACGCCACTGGTGATGCGATGACGGAGAGCCCGCCTATACATACAGTTGGGAAGAGCCTGGATTTCCGGCCGGACACCACCGTTACGGTTTCGAGTCATACGTCATACATCAAACATTTTCTGGACGAGCCCATAAATGTTCCTAGCGATCTCTTACCCGAAGATCATCCAGAGAGTGACATCTCTCGGCGCCATTGGTCCATGACACGGCACTGTTTCCACCGTCATCGCCCTATTCAAGATATCTACAATTTCCCACTGACCAACCTCACCCGTCTACGCAGCTACGTGGAAACCATCTTCAATGGCCAACCTACGGCCTTCACATTAAATGTAGCATTTGGGTACATCTTATGCCATAAGATGACGGGTGAATTGCGCTATTTCTATTCCAGTGCCTTCAACCCAGTGTACGACCAACCGTTTACCATCATTAACCGGAGGTCACTAGAGATGATGCTGGACCAAGTGGAACAATTGGATGTCTTGGGATGGGCCCAACAACAACGACCCAACACCAAGTGGGCAGTGAAGAGGGTGACCAATGTTACGTTTTTCCTTACCAAGCTGATCCACCACTGCCATCCGTTGAATGCGTCACTCGTGCACTGATGAATACCATAACATGCCGTACATACTCTCTATGTCTACATGCTGATCATTGACTTGAGTTCAGTAAACACTTGTACCTAATGTGACGGTGCGTTAAATAATAAAATATGGTGTTTGATATTTCAATTTGTTTTGCTGTGAACATACTAAACACACCCAGGGCGGCTCCCCCAGCCTGGGTATGATGTAACATTGGGGATAATAAACTGTATGAACATTGCTGAACTTGTTGTTATTCACATCACCCCATTGACTCGATAGGCAGATCCCAATAAGCCCGGGGACCGATATTAGCCCTTTTGGCTAGAGGTGATAGGGGTTTTCCCCTAGTTTAGAACTGATTGTGCTAAAAATAGATCAACAGCTAGCTTGCTATAAAAAGGAAACGGCCTGGTCGTTTCATCAGACACTCTGTCAACCACCAAGATGTTCACTTGTACTACGTGCTCGAAATCATTCACTCGCCGGCACGACTTGCGCCGCCATGAGGCTACCAAGCACGATGGAACCGCCCGGTATGGCTGTACGATATGTAGGCCTACACTGTCGTTTCAGCGCCCAGATCATTTACAGCGCCATGAACGTTCAATTCATGGGCCATCCAAGCGTCCATGCGAAAAATGTGGTCGACTCTTCAAACGACCCAGTCAGTTAAAACGGCATGAGCGTTTGATTCATGGTCCGTCACCACGGCATGAGGGACAACTTTCCACTAAAGAGGTACCCAGGAGGGACAGATCCACTGAAGATGAACCCGGGGAGGAGAATGCCACTGGTGATGCGATCACGGAGAGCCCGCCTATCCCCACAGCTCAGAAGAGCCTAGATATCCAGCCGGTCCCTAGCATCACTGTTTCCAGTCATACGCCTGACAACAACGAACATTTTCTGGAAGATGCGGTGGATGTTTCCAGCGATCTCTTACCCGAAGATCATCCAGTGAGTGAGATGTATCGACGCCATTGGTCCATGATCCGACACTGCTTCCACCGACATCGCCCTATATTGAACTTGTACAATTTCCGACTGACCGACCTCGCCCGTCAACGCAGCTACGTGGAAGCCATCTTCAATGACCAACCTACGTCCTTCACATTAAATGTAGCATTTGGGTACATCTTATGCCATAAGATGACGCGTGAATTGTGCTATTTCCATTCCAGTGCCATCAACCCAGTGTACGACCATCCGTTCACAATCACCAATCGGGCGTCGCTAGAGACGATGCTGGCCCAACTGGACACTGTGGATCCCTTAGAATGGGCCTATGAACAGCGTCCCAACACCAAGTGGATAGTGGAGAGGGTCACCAATGTTACGTTCTTCGCGGTTAAACTGACACACCACCCCCATCGGATGAAAGTATTCACCCATGCACTGATAGATACTCAGAATGCGCAAACAACTATCTGGGGATATGTTTCCTCAACGGTATCCTGGCCTGTCCGATGACGATTAGAACAAACGGTTCAGAGCGAACATGGCCGAAGATGGAACTTTCTGAAATGGCGACTTCTGATTGGACAAGAGTAGCCGAGAATACATCTAACGTACAGGAACGAATATGACAGATGCAAATGGTGGCCTCTGATTGGACAAGAATATTCTTGAATTGTAAATATACCCAACGCGGCTCCCCCAACGTGGGTATGTTATGATGTAACATTGGGGAGAATAAACTATATGAAAAAAAACTTCTTGTTGTTGTTGTTCTCTCATGTGTGATCCTTGTTGTTGTTGCTGTTGTTGTTCTCGGTCCGGTCTATATCATGGTGTTATGTTAGAGTGTTAAGGTGTAACGACGGGCGTCGACGGGCGTCACTGCATTTCGAAGAATTAGTGACAATTCCATGGAATATCAGAGCTTCTGAGCTATTTCGCCTGGGCGTTGAAGCATTAAGAATGGCGTTGGTGAGCGTTGCTACAAGATGACACCTCACACGACGCATTCGGACCAAGGATGGTCCATCTCTACACCAAATACCATCCTTCACTGCCCCAAAATGCCCACTTTCGCTACTACTCCTACTGATGACGTCACCAATGACGTCACAGATGCTGCGGACAGCCCTCAAATCGAGGTCTGTACGCCGAGAACTACAAGATGACACCCCACACGACGCATTCGGACTGAGGATGAAGCATCTCTACCCCAAATACCTTCCTTCACTGCCCCAAAATGCACACTTTCGCTACTACTCCTACTGATGACGTCACCAATGACGTCACAGATGCTGTGGACAGCCCTGAAATCGAGGTCTGCACGCCGAGAGCTACAAAATGACACCCCACACGACGCATTCGGACCAAGGATGGTCCGTCTCTACCCCAAATACCTTCCTTCACTGCCCCAAAATGCACACTTTCGCTACTACTCGTACTGATGACGTCACCAATGACGTCACAGATGCTGTGAACAGCCCCCAAATCGGGGTCTACACCCCAAGAGCTACAAGATGACATCTTCCAGGACGCATTCGAACCGTGAATAGGCCATCTCGACCCCAAATACCTTCATGTACTGCCCCAAAATGGCCACTTTACTTACTACAACCAACTGCGCATGCGCAGATTAACGCGACTTGCACTTAAAAATACACCATTCTGACTCTAACCCACACAAGCTTCACTTTGACACCTTCCACGACCCATTCGGACCCATAGGGGTCCATCTCTACCCCAAACACACACCCACATACCCCAAAATGCCTGATTTCTCTACTACGGCCAGACTGCGCATGCGCATATTGACGCGACATGCATTTAAAAACACGCCATTCTGACTCTACCCCACACAGGCTTCACTTTGACACCTCACACGACCCATTCGAACCGTGAATAGCCCATCTCTATCCCAAACACACCCCTACATAGCACCCAAAATGCCTGTTTTCTATACTACGGGCCAGGCTGCGCATGCGCAGACTATTGAACACGGACGAACCGTTAGTGTAGTCAAGTGCTCCTCCACGAGAGCTTCAAAATAAGACCTCACTCAACCCCATTGGACCATTAGGGACTCACCTAGACTCCAACATGTCCACCCCGTATGGGCCTATACACCCATAGCCATGCAGTATAGGCCTATGGGCCTACCCAGGCCTCGGTGACTTTTTTCAAAAATTTCACCGATTCGCTCCGCAACACTTCCTATCGTGTTCTAAATGACGAGACGAGTAAAACGAGACCCCACAGCCCTACCGCAAATGCATAGAAGTACGTTTCCCAGGGGGGTAAACATTGAACCTATACCCCAGTATGGGACTATATGGGGCTCGGTGACTTTTTTCAAAAATTTCACCGATTCGCACGGGGACACTTCCTATCATGTTCTAAATGACGAGACGAGTAAAACGAGACCCCACAACCCTACCGCAAATGCATAGAAGTACGTTTCCCAGGGGGGACAAACATCGGTCCTATACCCTCAGTATGGGACTATATGAGGCTATATCGTACTTTTTCAAAATTTCACCGATTCGCACGGGGACACTTCCTATCATGTTCTAAATGACGAGACGAGTAAAACGAGACCCCACAACCCTACCGCAAATGTATAGAAGTACGTTTCCCAGGATGGTCCTATACCCCCCATACCCCATATAGGCATTTTCACGTAATTTAGAATAAAGGCCGCGTTCCGTATTTTTTCAGGAAAAATTTTACATGCACCCACCCATGCTTGAAATATACTTCACTTTGATACCTCATACAACTCCATCGGCCCATTAGGGGCTCCCCTAGATACCAACACGTCTATTTGCATACCCTTGGGCCACCGCGCATGCGCAGAATGCCGATATTTCAACCCCACACCCAGTCCATCAGATGCCCCTTCACGAATGCTTCACTTTGATACCTCATTCGATCCCATTGGACCATTAGGGGCTCCCCTAGCTTCAAAACGTCTATTTTCATACCCTTGGGCCACCGCGCATGCGCACAATGCCGATATTTCAATCCCACACCCAGCCCATTAGATGCCCCTTCACCTAAGCTTCACTTTGATACCATTTTATCTAGGGACTACTTTTTCTCCGCGGAAGCTTTTTCCCGAGACCGAATCACCGCCAAAACCGCGGCCAGACCGCATCACTGCGGATGAATACAAAGGTTACAGGTTGCCGGAACTATAGTCACCCAGAGTTATCTCCCCCTAGATTGGAACTCTCTTGTGCTGGAGGTAGTTTTCCCCCAACGATCACATGATCGTCACGTGATCAAGTTCCTCCTCAATCCTCCACCGGGGGGAACAAAAAAGTAGGTCAAGTTGACTCGTAATAGCCTTATACTACTACTAAGCGAAAATGATGATTCCTTTATGGGCATAAAATTTTACGAAAAACGAGTAGGTCGACCCCCTGTTTCTTCGCCATTTTAAATGGTCCTTTGGACGGGGAACACTTTAACATACATAAAAAGAAAATCATTTCATACGTTTTCGCTGGGTTGCGGGTATATAGAATTTGACACATTTTCATATATTTTATGGAGTTTTTCAGAAAAGTTGAAGGGTTACGGGGGATTGCACGTCTTTCCTTTTCAATTTCAATAGCTCACAAGTCCCCTGAAATAAGGACACGAGTGTGCCCATTAGAAAATATATACTTTTACAAGGTTTTTGTTAAAGATTTTACATCTATTTATGGCCGAAGATCCGAACCCATGCCTGTTTTTAGCCGCACATCATTTAGGTGTGGAATGCACCACTAGGTTTTGTAAAGCTTCCAGCTTTCATTTCTGATATCGGGAATTCGGTGACAATTTCCGATATGGGAAATTCTATTTCCGATATCGGAAATTGAATTCCCGATATGGGAAATTCTATTTCCGATATCGAAAATTGTCACTGAATTCCGATATCGGAAATTCTAATTCCCGATATAGGAAATTCTATTTCCGATATCGGGAATTCTATTTCCGATATCGGGAATTGCAATTTCCGATATCGGAAATTCGGAATAAAAAGCACTTTGGCTTGCCATATATCTGTATTGTTTCATTGTTTTGATGCAGTTTTGTTGCTTTGTTATATTGTCATGTTCACATTTGCTCATACATATGATTGGACATCCCTGCCTCAATTCGTCATTTACAGGATGCCTGTAATTATTTTGTACCATGGTATAAAATCGTCAAGCCTGCCACAATTCGTATTTATAGGTTACCTGTAAATAATATATACCATGGTATAAAATGCCAAGCCTGCCATAATTCGTATTTACAGGATGCCTGTAATTATTTTGTATCATGCATCGCCAATCCTGCCATAATTCGTATTTACAGGATGTCTGTAATTCATTTAGCCGTAAGTCGTAAATTTACGCCTTCTTATTATTTCCACCAATGATATGCGCTTTTACCAATTTGGTGCCGGAATTTACGCTCCTCCCCCTTTTTGTGATTTGGCAGAAATGTAGACGGAAGATGGCGGATCCGTGAGCATATGTCTACGCTTGTTACAAGTTCACTCATTGGTCAAATTTAATATTGTTGATAAGGCATCCAGTTGTTTATGATTTACGGCTAAATGATTTTGTACCATGGTACAAAATAATTACAGGCAGCCTGTAAATACGAATTATGGCAGACTTGGCATTTTATACCATGGTATATATTATTTACAGGCATCCTATAAATACGAATTATGGCAGGCTTGGCGATTTTATACCATGGTACAAAAAAATACAGGCATCCTGTAAATACGAATTATGGCAGGCTTGGCATTTTATATCATGGTATATATTATTTACAGGCATCCTGTAAATGACGAATTGTAACATGCTTGGCGATTTTATACCATGGTACGAAATAAATACAGGCATCCTGTAAATACGAATTATGGCAGGCTGGGCATTTTATACTATGGTACAAAATAATTACAGGTATCCTGTAAATACGAATTATGGCAGGCTTGGCATTTCATACCATGGTATAAATTATTTACAGCCATCTTTTAAATGACGAATTGTGGCAGGGATGGCCAACCATACACACACGCATCGTATCGTATCGTTATTTTTCCAACACGAGCTGACCGAATGTCAATCTGACCCTGACCTTTGAAAAGGGGGCGTTCAGGCTTCATCGATAATGTGTATTTAGTTTGCAAAGTTTACAGCATGAAGGCCATGTTTTACTCAGTTTTTGTTTGTTTAGTACTGGTTGGATTGTCGTCAGCTCTTGACACCGGTTCGTTCCGCCATTCAAGTCGACGGAAGCGTTCAGAAAAGGTTTTGACTCAATTGGTTAAACGGCTGGAGAATCTGAAAACTATTTTAGATGAAGAACAGTTCAAAAATAGACAGCTACAAACTGAAATGAAAGCCCGGAATATACGCCAGGAGCACATTCATAATAAGGTACAGTCGAAGTTGTCTGCAATGGAGAGGAGATTGAAAATGATGGAGACCGACTTTGGGAAGAGTAGTTGCCCATGCCGGGGGGTGGCAAGCACACAGTCGTCCGTTTCTCAGGTGTCCAATATTGAGGAAGGCCTCCGCCGGGAGAAGACAAAGAGATACAGACTGGAAAATGGGTTTGAACTTTTGAAAGCTGATCAAAAGGCTGATCAGATTAAATGGAAGACTTTAGACAAGAGGATCAAGGATGTAGAAACAAACGTGTCCATCATATTGTCGGTCAGTGAGGCGAAATGCGAAGTTGGTCGGATTGAACTGGTGACTTTGGACAAGGAGGTCAGAGCTTTAGAGACTAACATGTCGAACATCGTGTCGATCTGCAAGAAAACAGATGGCGAAAAAATTAAACATAACGGATGTCCAGCAGAGTTCACAAAACTCGAAACAGGGTGCTATTATTTTGAATTGAACAGGTACCGAAATTACGACACCGCGACATCCGAGTGTCAAAGAAGGAAATCGAGTCTTGTCTCAATTGAAACTGTGAATGAAAGAGACGAGATTATGAAATACAGTCGAGGACGTGATTTAGGCCGATTTCGGACGGGCGGAAGGAGGATATTACTTGAATGGAAATGGATCGGGAATAACAATCAACAGTCGAGTATATCAGCAGCTGTCCTGGATAAATGGAGTGGGGGTGGACCTATCAACATGATTGGAAAAGACTGTCTGTATTTCTTCAGTGACAGCCGAAGATGGTTCGATTCTTCTTGCGACGTTCTAGCTCGAACTATCTGTGAAAAATAATAGATATTTGTATATATTGTGTTAGGTAATATCTGGAGAAGGTATATGGACAATCAACAGTCGTGTTATCTCTGGTGGACTGTTCTCTTCTACATGTATAGAGTACTATATCATGCATATCAGTAACTCAGAAACTCTGGCTGTGATAGATAAATATAGGGTAAGGGGGCGTGGCATTCCTATCACAGCTCAGATCGGGGGTAGGTTAAAATTTGGCGATAAAAACTGATGTTGCGAAAAGCGCCCTTTCGCTGACGAAAATAACGAAACAGGAGAGAAAAAAATATGCCAATTTGATGCAGATTGACCGACCTGAGCTTCTTTGTGCATGTACCATCTACCATGACTGTTTTGATGCTGACAAAATGTGATCAAATGTGTGAGAAAAAAACCTCCATTGATTTTAACGTTTTCGCGCCTTTCTGACATCTTGTGAGAATATGACCTTCGCTATTTTTATCTCGTGACCTTTCTGATCACGTGAATAAACACACGTCGCTATTGGTTTAAAACCAGCATGGATTGATTTCTTGATGACGTGAACCAAAAGGTCAACCCCATTCTGCGCATGTCCCTGTAGACTGTGGAGAAAGAAACACAACGGTTTTGTTGACAAAATCCATGATTGATGGCAGATTCCATCTAATTAAAGGAGTCATTAGGCGGTTGTCATAGTGCTGGAGATGCCAAATCATATTATTTATTGGATAAAATGCTTTTTGTGCCCCTGTCTCAATTCCACACGCCGTGTGCAGTTAAAGATCTCGAGCGACTGATGTCTTATTTAGTTATTTCCATTTCAAGCTCTATCAGTCATTCGGGCTAAGGAGTCAGATTACAACAACCAAAAATATAGACTCCTTAGCCGATGTTTTCGGGCTAGCATATCAGATATAGCTATGGATTAATGATGGACAAGAGAGTAATATCTGGAGAAGGTGTATGGACAATCAACAGTCGTGTTATCTCTGGTGCACTGTTCTCTTCAACATATGCGTATGTATACAGTACTATATCATGTATATCAGATATAACTATGGATTAATGACCGACTAGAGAGTAATATCTGGAGCAGGTATATGGACAACCAATAGTCGTGTTAAATTATGGCGGGATGTCGTCTTCTACCTGTGCGTAGGAATACAGCCCTGACACCAAAGTTTTTAATCCTCGTATTGGCAGAACTACACAGCGGTTCCTATTTGCTGACGCCGTTTGTCACAAACAACAAAAACCGTACCGGTGAACTCACATATTCCGAGCTGGGCGAGAATTTATGCTACCGGCACATCGTTATTTAATATTCTAAACCATTAAAATTAGAAACAAATCATTTTGAATGACTTTATATTTGATCAACATCAATATTCATACATGTTTTTAAGCGTTAAATCGTATTCCCAAATATACATGTAGTTACTTTTTCATTGCGTAGTAACCATGGTGATGATTGGTCTCAATACGTTGATAGAAACAACTATATACATGTATATTTAATTGTACATTGTCTTGCTGTGCATTCATCTTGTTTGCCAGCATAGGGCAGATTCAACCATATTCTAGGGATATCATCACGGACATCTTTCGTTTAGTCTTTCCTGCTCTCAGTGATTGCAGCCAACTTTTTGCAGAAGCCATTCCAGCTCATGAACATTTTATCTTATCAAGTTAGATTCGAACTAGCGAAGCACTGTTACAGATCTTGTGGGCTCTATGTACTAAGCAATGTATACCCAAGCGATTTTATTATACGACATGGCTTAAAACTGTCATAATGGGATTATGGTGCAGTATGGGTAGACTTCCTATGTAGAGGTCTCATTTGATCCAATTTTTATGTCAAGAAAGTGTACATCATTACAATTCACAAACACTTCATGGGTAAAGTTAAGCTATTTATCGAATGGACTGAGTTTATTTAGAATCGTAACAAAATCAGAAGGTTTCGCTAGTACAAGTGTATTGTCTGTATGTCATGGCATAAAATTTGATAACATCTTTTTCCATTAGTTTGTCTATTATCTGTTCTATTGTAGGCAAATTAACAGTAGCAGTCCCATATAAACAACGGTTTAACCCATTTAAACAACTTCTAAGTGTTGGCATAACACATTATTAAAGAAAACGGGTTTTTGGTACAGTAGTCCAGGATAAGTTTCTTGAATGCAGACTTGTACAGCTTGGATTTAATCATCTTCTTTTTTGTATACCTTATACAGCATGGTTTATTCAATGAGCAATAGTATTATAAATAAAAACAATACAATTTTCACATGTTACATGTAACAATAAGAAAAATTTGTTTGTTCTTATTTACTCTCTTCTCGAACTGCATGGTACTTTAGCCATTTTGAAGGAAGGAGTTTTGTATCGGGGAATTTCCGGTTTACGTTCGATGGCTTGTATATCATAATGTAATGGAGAATATCACTATTATCTTACTCAGGTTTGCTTATGAAAGCAGAATTTCATTCAACAAAATTCTCAATTCTCAATTTTTTTTTCAGAGATATCCAAGTTACACACTGATGACGAGCGGAAAGAGGATATGACAAGAATGGAAATGGATCGGGGATAACAATCAACGGTCTAGCATAGCATCGGATGTCCTGGTTAATTGTAGCCACAACTGTTCTTGTCAATGATACCAGGCAACCATAATTGATGGGAACAGTTAATTGTGGCTAAGATAGTTTGAGTCCGGGTAAACTATTTCTATTCGGCGATAACATGGTTCAGTGGTACGATTATACCTGCAACAATTTAGTTAAAATTATCTGTGAAATATAATATATATATATTCACACGTTATTAAGAGGAAGTAAAGGGGCAGATAAATGCCTTTTGAACTTTGACTTCTGTGCCTCATCTCAGGTTCAGAGGTCACGGTCACTAAAGTTCCTTCGAATGTAATTGAATGCACGTGACTGCCTCTACCCCTTACTAGGAGTAAAAATCCTCATGAAGAAAGAAATTTTTTGGCTTCAGATATACATTTTTATAC
>JAVTVY010029212.1:0-12996 GCA_036873755.1 Hanleya hanleyi
ATCTTTTGGTACATCAAATTATTGCATTCGCGAAAATGACTTCCAAGTCAATATGAAAGGTATCAAAATAAATTTAAAAAACTCTCAAGGAAATCAAGGTCCTAGCTTTTGACAACGAGATCAAATAGATCGCTTTTATGGTCAGTATCTGCTAATATATGACGTAATTTCATTCGTAAAACTGATTGACAAAGTAACGTAAATTGGTGAAGTGTAGAACCAGTAAGTTCTAGCAGAAATGGGCTCTGACTTGAGAGAATGATGTCAAATGCAACATGTTTCTGCCCGTTGTCTGCTCATACACATAAGTATTGATTTTACGGAAGTGATTAATGCAATTCTAAAGGGATTATGGGTGCGGAAGAGGACGAGAACATCAATACCAGCGAAGCAAGGCCCTGGCTTGCGAGAATGAGGATAGAGGGACTGTGTTCCGAAAGAGGATCATTCGAAATAGTTATGTGCCAAATTTCATGCTTGTAACCGAAAGTACACAATATAACTATGATGTACTGTTCGCGCATAGGGTTGTCGGACTCATTAAGTACTACATAGTCATTTATGTATTATAAAACCGTTTGCGCATAAAGTCAGTTTTGAGTATTATCAATGAGTCGGTATAGCTAAGACATTGACAACGAGGTCAAATAGATCGATTTTGTGGTCAGTATCTGCTAATATATGACGTAATTTCATTCGTAAAACTGATTGACAAAGTAACGTAAATTGTGAAGTGTAGAACCAGTAAGTTCTAGCAGAAATGGGCTCTGACTTGAGAGAATGATGTCAAATGCAACATGTTTCTGCCCGTTGTCTGCTGATACACATAAGTATTGATTTTACGGAAGTGATTAATGCAATTCTAAAGGGATTATGAGTGCGGAAGAGGACGAGAACATCAATACCAGCGAAGCAAGGCCCTGGCTTGCGAGAATGAGGATAGAGGGACTGGTTCCAAAAGAGGATCATTCGAAATAGCTATGTGCCAAATTTCATGCTTGTAACCGAAAGTACACAATATAACTATGATGTACTGTTCGCGCATAGGGTTGTCGGACTCATTAAATAGTACATAGTCATTTATGTATTATAAAACCGTTTGCGCATAAAGTCAGTTTTGAGTATTATCCATGAGGCGGAAAAGCTAAGACATTAAGTGCAAGTCCAGGGATTGGAGGGTCATTGTTTCGATTCCCACAGAGGGTTAAGTTATTCTTCCTTTCAAAACATATTTCCATATATGCGAATTGTTTGGGGGTAAAGTTAAACATCTTTATTCGGTGAAAGTTGCTGAGTTGTTCCGCTTACTTCTGAAACGTAATTGTTGCGTTTGTTTTTATGATGCATGATCTATAATTTGATACCAAGTATTATTCAATGTTAATCATAATGATAATGCGTTACTTGTTATCCTTCTTCGCCAATTTGTGTTTTATCTAGATTGGGTAGATAAAATGATTACTAGAAGTAGTGAACTTATTTTTCTACTTTCTAAGACAGTCGCCTGGGACTGTATGCAAATTAGCTGAACCACCGACAAGGTTGCGGCTCATCTTCTTTGGTATGTATAAGAAATCCAAGGATCTTAAATTGTGTATACATCTGCATACTGTTCAATGAAAATGGTAATATCTGAAGACAGTGACTGATGTGACGACCGACAGCTTTAAAGCGACTGACGTAAGAGAATTGAAGTCTGAACGGAAATCAACGAAGCAATAATTCATTCCACCGAATATAGTTGCAAATGAATTCAAACGCGCTTGAAGACAGTGGTTTCAAGTGAGATCGGAGGTTGAAAAGAAAAGTGTGGCAGAGATCACACTCTCTTAGCGCATGCGCATTTCAAAAAGTCACAACAAGAAGAACAACAACGCGAGCGTGCCGCAGGTAATAACACGCAAATATTTCGTTACACATATGTCCATTTAAATGTGAATTTCTGGTCGGAAGAATTATGATTGTTCTTCTATGCATGTCACGGAACGCGACGTTAAACCTTAAATATCTTTCTCTCTCTCTCCATGCATGTCACGTTGCCGCTAGCACGACATGGATTTCAGAGATTGAAACTGATAAATGTGAGGCGACACAGCCGGACAAATTGCAGTATAACACAGATAATTATCTCGCATACAACGAACAGTGGTAAGCGATTTCGACTATTCTGTGTTACTCACTGAAGTCGGCGAATCAACTCTTTGAGCCGAGAAGACTGCAGAAAATTGCAATCGAAACATTTAAACCAGTCAATACGCTATCTCCATCGTATGTCAGTGAAATTTGAAAAAAAAGTGAAGAGAGACCTTGCAATTTAAGAGGAATCAATGCTTTTTCCATTCCACGACTAAAATAAACAAATACAGGCGTGCATAGAATCAGTTTTTGCCACTCAAAATTTGGAACTCTTTAACAAATGAATGAACTTTTTATAAGAGTGATAAATACATGGATAACAATGGAGAGATGAATGTGTTTTGTCTCATATGTCAACATTGACATCAATTACTTCATATTCCTGTATCTCAATACTTGCTATGAGTATATCGTATTTTAAGTGACATATTGTTGCTGGCTATATTCAATATTTCTTATTCCAGTATGCTTGTAAATGTTTTTGCTTGAGTTATACTTACAGTAAAACCCGACGTTCTATAATAAAATTGCAAATTTAATTTGTAATATACATCCGAGATATAACAAGCTCCTAGGGGTTTTATTCTCGTCAGCTTCTCGGCCTATATCCTTTATACCACTGAATTGTATACATGTATTTCAGTTACATAGCTGGTATATGGTGAATAAAGGAAAAATCAAATGAAAATGAATGGGAGATTCAGAATGGAATGAGTGATTCGTTTCCAGGGGCGTCAGCGCCAACATTCAGTCGAATGAGAATGGAGATTATTCTATTTCTTGCAATAGAGAAGCGCAAAATATGTACAAAGAACATTTTTACAGCGACATGCATTAACAATTTGAATAAATATGGGCTAAGTTATTGCAAATGAAACAAAGCCATGTACTTAATCTTACCAGAAAAAGATCCGAGAAGCCAAACTGGACTCTTCATACCAACCATCGTCTCCCTCTTGGTTCGTCATTTTAGTGATCTGCATTTAACACACAGTCGCATGTCTATAGTGAACCCGGCCGATTTGATCTCGGATGCGGTGAAGCAGCGCGGAAAACGCGGAAAACTCGCCTGCGGAATGGAGCAGTAGTTGGTGTGTTTATGGAACGCCATCAGGATCATATCTTCATCTTCTGGTTTTCCACAGGTGGTAATTCCTGGTACCCCAGGTGGCCGCCATCTTGATTTTACCCATGCACTTATGCTCGTGGGTTATGCAAATAGGCTCAACATGACCCCAATATGATCATCTATAAAGTCACGGAGTGTCAGCTCTCAATGTTTTGTCGTTCCGGAGATAGCGCAGAAAGCTTGATAGGGGGGGGCCATTTTGCCCCCCACCCAGGCCTGGTATAGGGTTAAGTTTGAAGTTACACATAACTACAACGGATGGACCATGTTGGCAATGTAACAGTACATATATTTATTTAATTTCAACCCAGTTTACCGCCGCCATTGATGCATTTACATCAACAGGCATTCTAATGGGACGAGAAACCACTTCGTCTATGGTACCAATTAATCGTTTGCACAAACAAGACTGCACTCAAGCCGACACATTCACGCCACGCAAAAATGAGAGATCAATGAAAACTGTTGACTGCCTCTCTATAGAAGGAAACCATCTTCTCTTCATTTTAAATTTTCCTTTTTGCATTTTCGGATTTGGTGTTAACTGTCATACGAAAAATGTCTCTCAATTACTGACGCGGAAATTCTTTTGTGGACAACGGTTGAACACTAAATGTCGAATCTTATAGAACGCCGACCTATTTGATTTCCATGACGTAGAACCCTGCTCGGAGAGAACACATATTTCATATAAATGAATGTACCCACTGACATTGTACAGACATCAGCCTCAGGGCCGGTGGCTACAAGCAAAATCCAGACTTATCAAAGGACAAGTATATATCCTACTTCTAAGCAGTCTAGGATTGCTCGTCTTACCCGCGTATAATGAAGATTATAATGAGATATATGCTGGCAAACGTATATTTTACGAAAACAGTGGCTCAATGGCTTATTGCTTATAAAATTATATTATTCATGAAATAGTTCGTTGACTCTGTTCTTCTAACAATGAAAATGATAGAAACAATAAACAATACAGCCGTTCTTTGGGTACAAAACTAACCACGAAAATACTATACATGCTCGTGACATATGGATCACGAACAGATTTGCATATGATAACTTCCACATTCGTTTGTGGAATTGAATTATTTTGCTACGTTAACCCTATCTGGACTGGGTGGTGGCATAATGGCCTCCCTCTTACCCCTACCAACTTTTCACCACAGCTTCCGATCGAAGACAACAAGAGAGCTGGAACTTTCTGACCTTTCCGCAAATCTTATTGGCATCATTTTGAGACTATTTGGATAAACATAGGTGCAAAGCATCATGGGGAAATTCAAATGGCGACCACGAGGTGTTCTCAGAAAGTCAAGTTTTCGGTGTTTTCTGTACATTTTTCACATTTTTCTTGCTTAAATTGGCATAAAAGTACTATAATTTGCTAACTAATTATTCTCTCTCATATTCACTAGTATTTGATACAAAATGTTGAAAAAAAAATTCGGAAAACCGTAAAAAAAAAATAGACGAAAAATGGCTTCCGAAAAGATTGTCACTTGGACGTCATCATGGCGGCCATTTGGATTTCTTTAATTTCTCCTGCAGAACTTCACCTAAACATACAGCATGGATAGTTCCAGCGCTGTAGCTCAAGGTGTAACGAAAATGAATACGGTGGCCGAAATAAGCTTATGTAGGTCAATATTAACGTAGATATTTGAATTGAGGCTCTCCGTTTTGAATCACATCTGGGTGTATAATTTTGGCAATGGTTATGATAAATACCACGCAGAACACTTAAAGGTCAACCCAAACGGATTTTTTTTTTGGTCTAAAAATCCTTAAAAATCATAGTTCATACTTCACTTTGTATGAAAAAAATATTGAAAAAATTCTAATCTGATCAGAAACACACGTAATATGAGAGCAAAGTGGGCTTTTTCACACTTTCACAGCTGGGTTGATGACGTCACGCAGGGAAGTTGCCTGAGAAAAAACAGCGGATAACATGGAAAGCGAGTGCAGTCAGAGCTCTGGTTCAGATGTCGATTCGAGCGATATCAGCTGCTTAGATGGAAATATTTTTCGCCAAGAAGATGAAATAGACATAGAGGAGGATGATGACGGGCAAATTAACAGTTATTTGCAGACCAACGGCGGAATTCAGCCTTATCAATTTGAGCCGTACGGCTCCGATTCTGACAGTGACAACCACTCTGACAACGTGGAACTCGACGACAGGATTCGGAGAGGTCGTTTATTGAATACAGATTGGTATGCAACTTGACTGGAAACATTATTATCGTCATCAATAAGACCAAATGTCCATATATTTCAAACTGTATTGAATGTAGAACGATTCTGTGATGTAAAGAACGAGCACATCTGTGTTATTATTGTTGTTACTGACCGAGGCAGCCTTTTCGAAGGGATACTCCGGGATTCGGCAGTATGGACAGTAAACTGTTGATAACTCTACTGATATACGTCCGATTTGAATTTTGTTTGTTTTTCCATAATCCCCATGAAATACTAATTTCAGAATTATATAGTTTGATAAAAAACCTTTGGACATTCATGGCGAAAAGTGCTCAATTTTCGACAAATTACCTCAATTAAATTGAAATCGAATGATATTCCCACAATCTCAAATGTCAAGGGAAGTATTATTATCACTTCTGTATCTACAGCCATTCACTCCAATTGGTGTTTTTTATTTATTTACTTATCAAACGTATATATATTTATGAAAGATCATTTTATTATTATTAAATAGTATATATGAAATAGAGACTCATCCAGTCTAACCTGTATGTGCTCAAGCAACAAATGCCACGGGAGAGCGAGCAGGGCATGTACAGCCGTCTCCCTGCCCGCGGCCTCGCTTGCAGGCTAGGTTCGTTCAGCCGATGTCCGTGATAGATTCTCCTTGTCCGATTTCTTTGCCGTCACATTCTGATTGTTCCTAGGTTTGATAGTTGGAATAGCTGTTCTCTTTAGTTTTGGTTTGTACCCGAATTCAACTGCTACGCTGTAGATGTCCTCGAATGATGTCTAATTTCTGTCAAAATGTGCCGAGCAAATTATACGAGTACTGGCTCGGGCCCTCTTTCCACACTCGTGTTGCGTACAAATTTCGTCCAATTTGCAGCGATTTTCTCGTCTTTAGGCCACAAATGAATACTAACACCGTCATCTGTAGTAAAACTGCAACCTCCCACTACACAACGTCGCGGCATATTTAACAAATGATGCCCCGATACTCCGAAAATCTCCAGAAATCAGCAGCCACTTACGACTGTGGTATACGGCTTTAACATACAGAATACAAGACGGCTTCCCTCCGTGACGTCACAGCTGGAATTGACAGGAGAGCGATTTTCACCTTTCAAACGGCAATATCTCGCCAACCAGACTGCACAAAATTATGAAAAAAATATCATTATTTTCAGAATCGAAAGGACTATTTTTTAATATTTTTGACCTCAGAGCGTTTGGGTTGACCTTTAAATATGATTACGACGTTGACACACATGTATAAGTTTAGAAAATTTATGATTAATGCTTCTTGAATACTTGCCTGCCATGGGAGCGTTTGCACTATAGTTTCATATCAATCTATGTACGAGAGTCTTACGGCGAAATAAGCGGACTCCATTTTAAAAGGAGGAATCACAGTCATTCAGATGTAGATCTCACATGCAATTTCGGAGTTGCTTTACGGTGATCGTATTTCCGTAGGCTGTTCATTTTATCCACCATCACGAACACCATGGTCTATTTTATAAGGACCATAATCAATCATGTCAAGCTCACATAATAATGGCCGGGAGCGTGTACCACGACATTACATATTTATGAGATGAGCCGAGCTTCATTAAATCGCCAAATCTGGTTTTGTGACGTCCGCGCTTCACTCGGCACGGTCTCGTATTATAATGTAGCACATATAGTACCTCGAATCGCACTGCTAGGAATTCATATTGGGATCCATGTTGAAAGCACAGTATCACACACTGCGTGAAGTGATCAAGTTTCCAATTATGGAAACCCGCCGGAAACCTATTGGAAACCGTATCGAAACAGTTTCCAACAGGTTTCCGGTAGGTTTCCAGAAATGGAAACTTGACCATTTCATCCAGTGACACCGAAACTCCGAACAGCGCATGTCATCTGTATGACTTCCGTTACGACGGAGATCAGCTTGAGACGAAAATCAGGGGAACACATCAAATTAGAAATCCATCGGGGTAGAATCACGGGAATATCCATTTCATTTGGATATATATTTTATCTCCTGATAAGGGAGAGATACAACGAGAACTATGTGATAAATGTTGCGAAGTTTTATCTTCCCGGGCTAGCTTTGCCCGCGTGATTAGAGAATTGCACACAACAATATCTGAACTTATTTGATCAACTTATAGTCGTATCAAAAGTGGTCTCATGGAACTAGTTTTGTGCGTTGAATTCGTACATAAATATATATATATGTCCATGATGAAGAATATTTACTATACCCTTTGGGATGCAGACAATATCAACAATAGTCTTGCCATTATCATTTCTGCTTGCCAGGCAAGCGGACCAAATCAAGGCCAAATGAGAAAATTATCTGTTGAACAATCATAATGGATAAATAGACAAATGTAGTTTACGGCCATAGCGCTTCTATTTTAATCCTTATACCGACAACAGTTCTACCACCAGTACAGACGTGACGCATGTGCAGCTGGTGATCAGCGTAAACCCGGAAGGACCTTTCGGTCAAGTGAATCTGGTCGTGCAACAGTTACTGTGGACACGATGAACTAAGAGCATATGCATTCGGAACTTTAGACATTGCTGATTACCCTTATTCACCACATTGTACGTGGTTGTCAGTCGAACGCCATATGGGATGCTCGTCACCTACCGCACATGAGGGTATATTTACAGTATATTGCACACGCCAAAACAAAAATGACCATACGCGAGTTGTCGTTGGTTCTATTAACAAATGAGACTTGCGGACACTCAATTCAGCGAGTGGCGAGTAAAATCTATTCATTTCATTTCCGTATTCAACTTTTTATTGATGCAATTAACGGCATTAACGTAACAGGAATGGCACGAAAATATCATAACAGCATCAATTTAATAAGAGGGAAAAGGGTGTAAAACAACACGAGTAAAATATGCTTGGCCTTGCAAACCGCGCTCTCGGCGGTCATACCGAATCCATTCAATTCCACTGGAGTCACGTGATCCGCTGTGAATAGACTGCTCGCCGGGGCCGTTTGTCCATCTTATCGTACAAGGTCCTTTAAATTTGCCACCAGGTGTCGCCACCTGTTGGTGCAAGTGGACGAAACGCACCGGAGAAGAATCCGATGAGCGAAATCAAATTTAGATTTTGACACGAGGTGGTACCACCTGTAGGCGCAAGTGGGCGGAACGCAATCCCAAGCGACATCTTATGTCATACCAAATTTAAGAAGAATCTGATGAACAGTTCTCAAGTTATTACCCGAAAACAAATTTGGTATTTTGCCACCAGGTGGTGCCACCTGTAAGTCCAAGTGAGCGAAAGGCAATCAAATGCAACATCTCCTGGAATGGTAATTGGTAATTGCCGAAAACAAATTTTGATTTTAAAACCAGGTGGCGCCAATTGTAATGCGCAAGTGGGCGAAACGCAATCTCAAGCGACATCTTGTGTCATGGTATTACCCGGAAACAAATGTTTGGATTTTTCCACCAGGTGGGGCCACCTGTAAGTGCAAGTGAGTGAAAGGTAATCCCATGCAACATCTCCTGGCATGGTACATGCAAGCTAAATTGGAGAAGAATCCGATGAGCATGCAGTTCTCAAGTTATTGGCCAAAACAAATTTCAGATTTTGTCACCAGGTGGCGTCACCTAAGCAACATCTCATGGCAAGGTACAATGTATGCATGCCTAATTTGGGAAGAATTCGATGAGTAGTCAAATTATTGCCCGAAAACCAAATTTAGAAGTTGCCACCAGGTGGTGCCACCTGTATGCGCAAGTGGGCCAAACTCAAGCGACATTTCAAAGCGTTTTAAAGCTATCGCTTGCAGCATAAAAGAACGGAAAGAATCCTAGTGGCGCCACCTACAGGCAGATCTTTCTGAAACGTAATACCAATCAACATCTTGTCACAAGGAATGCGTATGCCGAATTTCGGGAGAATCCAACAAAGCGTTTAGAAGTTATCGCTTGCAAAGAATCATGGACAGGAACGGACATGAAGAAGCGGAACCCAGTGGCGACACCTTCAGGCAGATGTTACTGAAATGCAACAGCCGCCGGTGTCTTGTCGCAAGGAATACGTATACCAAATTTCGGAAGAATCCGACAAAGCGTTTGGACGTTATCGCTTGCGAAAAATTTAAACGGACATCCACGGACACAAAGAAGCAAGACCCATTTTGATCCAGTGGCGCCACCTTCAGGCAGATATTGCTTAAATGTAATACCGACTGGCGTCATGTCGCAAGGAATGCGTACATGTATGCCGAATTTCGGAAGAATCCAACAAAGCGTTTGAAAGTTATCGCTTGCGGAATATTCAAACAGACATCCACGGACATACACGGACATCCACGAACACAAAGAAGCAAAAACCATTTTAAAGTCCCCCGCCGCAACAAAAACGAGGGTTCTGATGGGACGCGAACACACCCAGGGCCTTGTGGAAAATAGAATTACCACGTGTAAAAAACCAGAAGTTATGACACTGATGGCTCTCCATAAACGCACCAACTACTGCTCCCTTCCGCAGGCAAGTTTCTCGCGTTGCCCGTGCCGCTTCACCGCACCCGAGATCAAACCGGTCGGGTTCACTAGACATGCGACTGTGTGTCAAATGCATGTACAATGATGACCAGCTGAAATGACGAACCAAGAGAGAGACGATGGTTGGTATGCAGAGTCCAGTTTGGCTTCTCGGATCTTTTTCTGTTAAGATTAAGTACACGGTTTTGTTTCTTTTGCAATAACTTAGCCCATATTTATTCAAATTGTTAGTGCATGTCGTTGTCATTGAAAATTGTTCTCTTCAAGTGCTATTTGCACATATTTGCGCTTCTCTATTGCAAGACATGGTAGTGTGACTAACATCACAGGACCTACAAAGTAGGGTTTGATATTGAGTTCTGTGATATGTTATAACAACTCATGGTTATATTTAAACAGGGATACTTTAATCATCTACAAAGTGAACAAGAAAACTTATATTATCGAATAAATCTGCTTAGAAATATATACAAGGTATATTAATGTATATTGACTACTTCTGTGTCATTCTATTACGACTAGAAAGTTCAATAGAACGTTTGGAACTCGGGGAGTAACCAACGCGCACTGAACTCTGGATGCACGTTCATGCAAAACATCAAGGTTCTAATGTCAACGGTTTGCAAGACATGAGTAGTGTGACTAACCTAGGGTGAGGAAGATAACTTGGGGGTCCAAGCGTAATGCTATAGGTCATCTAGGTAGGTCAAATTTTCATCAAAAGTAGGTCAGCTCAGAACTTGCTGGTAAACAGTCCCCTAATCCACGTTCATGTCAAAAATCAAGGTTCTAATATCAACGGTTCTCCTTATTTTGCCGACGAAAGGATTCGGATGGCCTGACTGACTGACTGACTAACTGGCTCACTCATTTCCGGACAATTTGCAAATGAGAGCCTACTTCGTAGGGAAATAAAATAATCTCCATTTTCATTTGACTGAGTGTTGGCGCTAACGCCCCGATTCATACTCCATGTACGAATCACCAGACAATACATACAACAGCCAAGTCTGGGACAACATGCAATATGTCTAGGCTTGAGCCTTTTCAGCTGCACAAAGACTCGGGCAATAGCCTCCTACATGAAGTATCTACCAGCGCCCCTATATAACTAATTGCTCATTTCATTCTGAATCTTTCATTCATTCAGTTAATCGCAATGAATCTGATTTGATTTGATTTTTGATGTATTCACCATACAACAGCTATATTCCTACGAAGTAGGCTACAGATCGCAAATTGTCCGGTAATGAGTCAGTGAGTCAGTCCATACGAGTCCTTTCGTCGGCAAAATAAGGAGAACCATTGACATTAGAACCTTGATTTTTGGCAAGAACGTGCATTAGGGCATTGTTACCAGCAAGTTCTGAGCTGACCGAATTCTGATGAAAATTTGATTTATAATTATTTTTTTTTATTATTTATTGATAGCTCAGCGAGTGCACTGTGATGCCCATTGGGAACCCTTGGCTGTATGTTTCACTGTATATATAACACAGTACAAAACGTGATGGGATAATGAAATAGGAAATGCTAATTTTCCATCATTTGTTAGTGCATTTACCTACACTGCTATTACCAACTTGCAATTCTTAATACACACAATTCAGTATATTGTTATAGATATATGTAAACTGTGGCCTTTAACGTGTATCCTATTTCACATTCAAACATTTCATCACAGACCAAATCATGCAGGCTTCAAATTTAGGTCAAATTGCCACTGATGATGAAATATCCTACATCAACCAATTAAGTCAGCCTGGTGCAATGACCCAGCAGAACATAGAAAGATCTGGTATCATCCTTCAGATTAGCCTGTGAGCAACAATGATAAAATTTACTGAGGGTGAAACAAAGCCGTCCTGCAAGCCACCCAAGGAATTTATCAGCTTGTGTTGGGACATTTTGTTGGTATCATGTAAGTTGTTTAGTAGTTTACTCATTCAAATCTCCATACCATATTTTCTGTTATTCAACAGACAAATTTCTTTACTGGTTTTAATTGTTTAAGTTTTACTGGGTTTCAACTGCTACAGATAGCAACATAGTACTGATACTGTAGAAATGGGTAGTGTGAATTTAATTATTCCATGTTTAGTACAATTTGTTCACATGAATGGTGGAATGTCTGGACTCTCAAATGAAAGTGTGTTATACATGTACATAGCTCAAGCATGTCAGGTTTGAGGAAGAAACATAGTTGCAATTAAGATATAACCAAATAAATTTCATGACAATTATTGAATCTAAGTAGGCCCCTACCTAACAAAATTAGCTTAATAAAAAAGGCCTTCCTGGCGTAAATTGTTTTCTTTTGAGAGAGAATTGTATTTTCTGGGTTAAGAATTTCCTGTATAAAGATAGGTTGTTCAAGGAGGCTGTTGTGTGCATCAAGGGTATGGAAACATGATATATGCACCCAGAGCCCTGATCTACAGCTGTATAAAACTCAACATCTGGCATTGACGGCATGTTTAAAGGGTCTTAATTTATTTTCTTTGGGTAGAATTTAACTAGATAAAGTAACTTTGAGTGTACTTCTTGAATATTGACTATATATCACACTGGGATATAATTTAAACAAAAACATTACATGTGTAATTATGTCTAAATTTTTCTTGTCATTTCAAATTTTGATTCCTTGATTAAGGGATACAGAATCACTGCCACGGAGTGTGTTAGTGTGTCACAGAATCACTGCCACAGAGTGTGTTGGTGTGTCACAGATTCACATCAGCACAGTAACTGGTAAACTATTCATTCAATCCCATCACTTTTAATCTTCAACAAAATATTCAATAGTGTTTTAATCGAAAATTTCTGGTGATTTTTGATGAAAATCTCTGGTGATTCTGACTTGGGCTGCATGTGCCCATCTTAATATAGGCAGGATTTCAACTTGGGGCGGGGGAGGGGGGGGTGGGATTGCCAAGAGCTCAGTGCCTGTCCTAATGCCTACCTTACTTCGTAGGTCCTGT
>JAVTVY010029213.1:0-12039 GCA_036873755.1 Hanleya hanleyi
AGACCAGATGGTACTACCATACCATGACGGAGAACATGTATGTTCTGTAAATGTGCCATCCTGGAGACCAGATGGTACTACCATACCATGACGGAGAACATGTATGTTCTGTAAATGTGCTATCCTGGAGACCAGATGGTACTACCATACTATGACGGTGAACACGTATGTTCTGTAAATGTGCCATCCTGGAGACCAGATGGTACTACCATACTATGACGGAGAACACGTATGTTTGTAAATGTGCTATCCTGGAGACCAGATGGTACTACCATACTATGACGGAGAACATGTATGTTCTGTAAATGTGCTATCCTGGAGACCAGATGGTGCTACCATACTATCACGGAGAACAGGTATGTTCTGTAAATGTGCTATCCTGGAGACCAGATGGTACTACCATACTATGACGGAGAACATGTATGTTCTGTAAATGTGCCATCCTGGAGACCAGATGGTACTACCATACTATGACGGAGAACATGTATGTTCTGTAAATGTGCCATCCTGGAGACCAGATGGTACTACCATACTATGACGGAGAACATTTATGTTCTGTAAATGTGCTACCCTGGAGACCAGATGATACTACCATACTATGACGGAGAACATGTATGTTCTGTAAATGTGCCATCCTGAAGACCAGATGGTACTACCATACTATGACGGAGAACATGTATGTTCTGTAAATGTGCTATCCTGGAGACCAGATGGTACTACCATACTATGACGGAGAACATGTATGTTCTGTAAATGTGCCATCCTGGAGACCAGATGGTACTACCATACTATGATGGAGAACATGCCTGTTCTGTAAATGTGCCATCCTGGAGACCAGATGGTACTACCATACTATGACGGAGAACATGTATGTTCTGTAAATGTGCCATCCTGGAGACCAGATGGTACTACCATACTATGACGGAGAACATGCCTGTTCTGTAAATGTGCCATCCTGGAGACCAGATGGTACTACCATACTATGACGGAGAACACGTATGTTCTGTAAATGTCCCATACTGGAGACCAGATGATACTACCATACTATGACGGAGAACATGTATGTTCTGTAAATGTGCCATCCTGGAGACCAGATGGTACTACCATACTATGACGGAGAACACGTATGTTCTGTAAATGTGCCATCCTGGAGACCAGATGGTACTACCATACTATGACGGAGAACATGTATGTTCTGTAAATGTGCCATGCTGGAGATCCAGATGAGCACTGCCATGCTATGACGGAGAACACACGTACATGTTCTGTAAAATGCCATCCTGGAGACCAGATGGGTACTGCAGCCATACTATGACGGAGAACACGTATGTTCTGTAAATGTGCCATCCTGGAGACCAGATGGTACTACCATTCTATGACGGAGAACACGTATGTTCTGTAAATGTGCCATCCTGGAGACCAGATGGTACTACCATACTATGACGGAGAACATGTATGTTCTGTAAATGTGCCATCCTGGAGACCAGATGGTACTATCATACTATGACGGAGAACACGTATGTTCTGCAAATGTGCTATCCTGGAGACCAGATGGTACCTTACCATGACGGCGCAGACGTCTTTTTTCTCTAACGGTGCTATCAGTTCCACCGCCCTGGAGGCCAGATAGCAGAGACCACATTTTCTGCAAAGGCAATACTTACTTAAACAGTTCGGTTAGTCAATGCCCACTTTAAGGAATATCTCATGTTTCTGAGTTCGACAAAACTGGGCCGCCGATCCAGGTAAATATTCAAACAAATGGATGATAATCCAATCCATCGGATACATTGTAAGTATTGCCTTTATCTGTGGGCTAAATCACTGGCAGCCGGGTCTCTGATTTCATACAATACAATAAGATTGATCCGTCATATCTGCGTATGCAATGATTGTGAATTCAGCTTCACTGAAGATTAAGAATGACTGATTACCTCCATTGATCACCAACTTTAACAAAGGTGGACATGAACATATTGCCATCATTGCTAATCAAACTGTCTGAGAGAAGATTATTTTACTTCCAAGGTGGGCAGCTATATTTTTAGTTACTTTCTGCATTCATTGTCTAGATGTCCTTTGATATTTCCGTGAACAGCACATTTTCTTACTTATGCCTGACAGTTTGACGTCGTTTTAAACCGTCAGTTAATCATCTGTTAGTCATTCCCTTACCTTGATCTCGAACAACCATATTATTCGAAACAAATTTAGGTGTATATATTCGAAACAAAATCTTGTGCTTTATTGTTATCGGGAACTTATCCCACAGTTAATATTTAACCGCACCCCAAGAAGGCCGAATCCTCGCCCAAACGTACGACGTTCTTTTTCAAAAAGATTTTTAATTTGGCTTGGATTCGTGTTATTCAGCAGGATATATTACGATATAAGCAATATTATTCTGCCGTTGAACCAGTTGCAGAAAAGTTAACATTTCGATAAAAAAAAACAATCTATAATATCTTTGTGCAATATATACGTCCAAAGTGCACAGATCTATTCAGCGAGGTAACCTGCAGGAATGAAATGCCCACTTTGGATTTCAAAACTCATATTTTCAATCACCAGTTTCAGGGAATTAATTTTGTTGAACGTTAGTTTGCCAGATTTTGACAATTTCCCAAATTTGAATATTCTAGTTATATAGATTATAGATTGACCCGTAATATGAAGAGATTGGCCAAATTTGGATTTTCCAAATTTCTTTAATTCTAAAAAGCTAAGAGTTCGGTGGAATTTAAATTTTGTGAAATAACTTGGCAGGGCGATTTTTTTTTTCAGAACATCCAATTGCAAGGCGACTGGTTGGAAATTACTCAATCTATATTAACTAGAATCCCCCTCACACAAAACTGACTTTTCTGGAATTGTTCACGATAATTAAAATACAAGATTTTTCATTCTTTCTTTTGACGAAGATTGTCACTGTGTTCGTGGTAGCCTCAGAGAAAAACTTTTAAGTAGACTAAGTCGATATTGATTGAGTTCATTAGCAAATATTCGCTAAAATACCAGTTCAACGAATCTGCAGCAATCCTATATTTCATTTTCCCCATACGGACGATGATCTTGAGCGTCACTATATGCTCTCATCTCTTCAACGTTTGACCTCCAATACAAACACTGTGATTCGTTTGTCTTCTGTTCTATGACTTTGTTATGATTTACTTTCTCTGTGCAATATCCCTAGTGATATCTAGTCATTTGATGGGCTTGAATACAGCTTCGCCAAACGATGAGAATATCTCATCCTTGGATTGAACACAAAAGACCAGGAAATATCCTTATCACTGTCGATCTAGTGGGGTTTGTACCGTGAATGTTATCAGAACTATATATAATTATTGTCGATACCTGTAAGGATATATTGTCCATACCTTTATTTACATGATATATCCTGTTGGTGTTCTCAGGCTTTGATATTGTATGCATTCCTTCGTGATCCTTAGATGCAGAATGGACACTAATTAATTTCTGCCTTGGCGGAGAAGGCCTATATGTACATGATAGTAAACTCGTGTTTGACTACTAGGTTTCCCCAATGATGAGGTCCGCGTCCATATGCCATATCCACGGTTCATCAATCTAATGGGAATTACTGTTTTACAGGAGGTTATTTTGCTCTGTCAGCGTTGTTTTACTGGCACAGGAATGGTATAATAATAATGCATCTGTCGTTTATTATCTGTGTCCTGATATAAATAACAGTTGCGGTTTAAATCATACATCGAGATCATCTGACATTTGCTCTGAGTTACATAACCAATTTTGGCGATTGGGAAATGTCATCGCCGCTCAAAGCTAGGCCATTCACTCAAAATAATAATCCGTTAAAATTTAACGTATTACTATCCGTTAGGTAGTTTTAACGGATTAATCCGTTGTATAAACGGAAATAGTACGTTATAGTAAGGGAATCTTCCGTTGTTGTATTGCACTGACGGACTCATCCGTTACATCAACGGAATATTCCGTTGCTGTATTCTCATGACGGAATAATCCGTTACAACAACGTATTATCCGTTCGGTAGTTTCAACGGATTAATCCATCCTATTAACGGAAATAATTCGTTAATGTAGGTGAATATTCCTTTGTTGTATTGCCCTGACGGAATAATCCGTTGCTGTTTCCGTGAACCCACCTTAGGCAGTGTTTATGACTTCATTCGTTAGCTGCTTGTCCTAAAGTATGTGAAAATACGCATAAAAGCGTTCAAATACATGATTTCATCGTTGAGCTTTAGTTTTGAAATAGTTTTGTGAAGTCGTATAAACATCGACGACGGATTCTTTTGTGTGCAGTGTAATACAATCCGCGCAGTAATACAACACATGTCTCGTCTGACGTCACACATTTGCGCGCGCGCGAAACGCCAAACGGCCACTTCTGCAAGACGACAGTCAGTGGATGTTGAACGGTAAAATGTTGAACAGCAAGGTAAGAATCTTGTCTCATCGATGTTATTTATGACAGACATGTACAGTTTTATTTCTGTATCACTCATTTTATTAGCCGTTGAATTTGATGTGAGACCACAGGCCCGCAAAACAAAAGTTTTTGGGGATGTGGGCGGTGATATTAGGGTGAAGTGTCGAAATATGGGGTCTCTATATATAACCCTATGCTTTATATAAGTTAGACATCATGTCGTTTTGCTCGCGACCGAGTAGGCATTGACCTACAATCTTCGAAGGTAAAATGAACAAGTAAATTTGGCAAACGTGTTTTTTTATCACGATGGTGGCGGTGGGGGGGTGGGGGTGGGGGGAGGGCAGGGGAGGTGTGTTGCCTTGATGCATTGAACTGTATGGTGTCGCATCATGACTTAATTGGAATAGTCCGATTGCAGCAGGGCTTCGTGTTTAGCGCGAGTGATAGCTCACCTGCACGCAAACACTCGCGTAAATTCATGTCACGAGAGTGATTTTAGCTCACGTAAACAGGTTTAGGATAAAGCCATTTCGAGCTTTTTTAGATCCATCGGGCTTTTTTAGCTTGATCGAGCTTTAAAAATGTCACTTTTACTCGTACTGATCATGGGATGTCCAATTTCCGTGGCGAAGCTGGCGTTCACAGCTTTACCATGCTGAGCCGGACATGGGAGAAGTTCAAAACCGAAACAATCTCCCTTGTTCACAATTGCGTTGTTGTTATATTTCATATCAAATTATTCTTATGATGCACAGCCAACAACGTTTCCTCACCTCCTGTATTGCCATCAACACTTTATATCTCCTCATAAAACGTCCAACTTGAAGCCATCTTGGCGCCTCGCTTTCAATATGATCTGGCCAGCCCACGTGATCGGATATGCCGAAATATGGATTTTTAATTTTCCATCGGGTATGGTGGACCTGAATGCACATCATGTACATACAAACCAAACTTTTATTTGGGCAAATAAAATACTGTGGGTTAGTACAGTTCAAATCATGGGACAGTACATCTGGAATCCCAGATTTCATACTTAATAGTTGGTGGCATGCCTGAAGTGCCTGTTCATGTCGTGTAAACGTGGTGTGTGCGTTTTGACAGGAAAGGAACAACTACTGCTATTAGTTCTGATGACAAAATAATATATCTTTTATTCAACGAGTTTCACCACCAAGTAATCATTCTTTAGATGTGATTAGTAGTTCATTTTTTTATTCCATATTTGAAATTTTGGCTTGTATGTGCATTCAGGTCCACCATACCCGACGGAAAATTAAAAATCCATATTTCGGCATATCCAATCACGTGGGCTGGCCAGATCATATTGAAAGCGAGGCGTCAAGATGGCTTCAAGTTGGACGTTTTATGAGGAGATATAAAGTGTTGATGAGAAGACAAGAGGTGAGAAAATGTTGTTGACTGTGCATCATAAGAATAATTTGATATGAAATATAACAACAACGCAATTGTGAACAAGGGAGATTGTTTCGGTTTTGAACTTCTCCCATGTCCGGCTCAGCATGGTAAAGCTGTGAACGCCAGCTTCGCCACGGAAATTGGACATCCCATGATCAGTACGAGTAAAAGTGACATTTTTAAAGCTCGATCAAGCTAAAAAAGCCCGATGGATCTAAAAAAGCTCGAAATGGCTTTATCCTAAACCTGGTAAACTGTCACATTTTATATTGTATTATATTGCAATCACTCGCCTGACTTTTAAATACCCTCTCCTAAATATTTTGACGTGAGCTATTTTTAGCTCACGCACTAATTCTAAACACGAAGCCCTGTTGCAGCCCCTACAAGATATTTTATAATACTGATTTCTATTGAATGTAGGGTCTGCCCGTTTAACTCTACCCGTTTAACCGGCAAAATCGACTTAGCTGCCGGACCGAAATGTCCGGCAGTCAAAAAACGATATTTTATACGCCATTTTCTCAACTCATAATAATGAAACCCACCTTTTAAGTTAAATCTCCAGGCTTTGAATTTGGGGGGAAATAGGGCAAGGCCACTTTGGCCTTGGATAATGACCAGATTTTGGGGGCATCAAGGCCAATGGACTAGGCAGGAAGGCCAAATGTGTTAATATACAAAGGGCACTGCAGCAACTTTGTCCGCAGGTCTTATGGAAGATATTGCCATGAAATAAATAAAAATAAAATTTCCCCAAGATTGGGTTATTATTTAATGGGCCTCGTATAGTCATACGCCCTGTTTAGACTTAAATATCCCCATCCTATTCCCAGACATGTTTTGCAAAACTCGGCCTATAGTATCACATTTTCACTACTGTTTGTTATTGTTGTAAAACATTCAAAAGGTATCAACATACGGTCTGTAAATATACAAATTATAAAAGAAGATCTTATCCAGTAATACAAAACAAGGCATCTAGCTTCCGCATGTTTGAAGCCCCGTTCTCCAGTTCCCGAGATTTGGTGGCAGAAACACGTTTGTTTGACGGCATGATCACATTATTTACTTCAACTGTCAATCCAATGACAACACTAAGCGACCTGCCCTCTGTAGGCTGACCAAGGGGAGAGTAATCTGGATTGCCAAACGGGAACCATCCATTGAAGTGTAATCGAACCAAAAACAGGTGGCTCCCGAATTACCGATGTCGTAAACTGTACGATGCTGTTTACGGTAATAGGAAGAGGGAAAGCTTGCTTTGTAAACGAAACCACCACCGATCACCGAAGGACTTTGCTTTTCCGACGAAATTACAAAAGCAAAGAATAAAGAGAGAAAGCGTGAACGCATGATGGAAATGAGATTGGTTTTATTTTTAGGGTCACGTAGGCCACTTGAGGCTTCACGGCGGCCGTGTTGTGGCCGTGTACTTGGTGTAAATTTGTAGGGCATGTAGGCAAATTAATGGGGCACCGACGGCAATTGCCGTCGTTGCCGCCGTCAAATTCGAAGCCTGAATCTCGGACTTGGAATCCGTTCTGAACTTTCCGTGGGTAGTTTATTCGAGCATTTTCAAAGCTTTCCTGAACCGAGAAGACAAATTTTCCGCCATGTTTAAACTCACTACCGCTACATCCTCCACGTTCGGGGACGGTCCGACAGCTAGAAGATTTTGCCGGTTAAACTGGCAGACCCTACATTCAATAGAAATCAGTATTATAAAATATCTTGTAGGGGCTGCGTGTCAGACTAGACTTGGGATGACTGATGACGTTGGGGTGGTGGGGGGGGGTGAGGGCGTATTTCATCGTAGTTTTTGCTTCATTGTCTTTCATAAATGTATTGTTCATTCGGCATGTATAATTGTTCAGATGTGGGCACTGTCATTGCTCATCATTGTGTATGAAAATTTGGGAAATAGTTATATTCGGGAAAAGAAAAAATATTTATATTAACATGAATTGCGGTGGTGAGGTGGTTGGGGGGGGGAGGTATTTTTTATTTGACCGTAGTCTTTGCTTCATTGCCATTTATAAATGCATTGTTCATTCGTATGAAAATTTTGGAAATAATTATATTCCGGAAAAAAAGAAAGATATTTATATTTTTATTAACATCAGAAATATCTACGAAGACACCCAAGGACAGACAAACCATGGTGGTGACCGGTACACTTGATTTGTTGGATTTCCCTGTACCGTACACATTTTTTTTCCCAGTACACATGTAGTTTATGCTTTTCAGGCACTGAGTTATTACCCGTAGCTGCTCTTCTGTACTGGAGATAAATAAAGGTAGTTTTATAAGAACCTCGGTAAGAAGCTTCGGTGAACTTTCTAACAGATAGTGGCGAATTAGTTTAACAGTTTGAAATAGTTTAGTACTATAGTACAGGTACTATTAACTTTTTCAATTTGCTCTGTTCATTTTCTTACCTGGCAGTGTGACTAATATCACAGGACCTTCGACATGTACGAAGAGTAGGCATTAGGACGCCAGCTAAACTCTTGGAAATCCCTCTCCCCAACCCCCAGTTGAATCCTGCCTATATTAACTCTTTACCCCATACGGCCGCCTTTGAGCGCCTTGTACGCTCCCCCATAGAACCGCCTTTGAGCGCCTCGCACGCTGCCCCATAGAACCGTCTTTCAGCGTGTCATCGCTGTTCCCATGTGATGGATTACTTTCGCAATTTTTGCGTTTATTTTGAGTAAAACCTAATTAAAACTATACATTTTCAGAAAGCCAAAATTTAAATAAATCGGACTATATAGACTGTTGGTATGTTTTGTAGTAAGGGTAAAATGAAATCGAGAGAGGAACAGAAATAATCGATGGAAAATGCGCGATTAGACACCAAATGTGTTTCGTGTGCTTCAAGAGAAACGTTCGAAAAATTGTAAAACCTGCTTCCAAATTCCTGAATATTTCACGTAACGCGAGTATAAACTACCAAAGTATCTAACCTTGATGACTAACTCGTCAAATCTGCCCATCTGAGTTTATTATAAACATTTCCCGGGACCTGTTTTAGAATTTATCCGCCATTCTTTCACCATGCTGTGTTTCGTGGACCCATGGCCATGGCGATCACGCGCAGATAAACCGACTGCTCCAATCACGCGGGCCTCTGAAAAGGTCGCTCAAGGTCACTCAACTTTGGGCCAATCAGTGATGCTGTTTTACTTCACCTTGTTGCCAGCCTTCGTTCTCCTTTAGGGAAGTATATGGGACTTTTTCAGTTATAGCTCGTTCTATACCTGCCATCTCATGATGTAACTGCGAAATCCCGAATGTACGAAAAATAAGCTTTACAATGGTATACGACAACACAGGAATTACAGCCGAACAACAACAACAGAACGCTGCAAAACGTAGCTAAAATGCGACAATTTCTTCGCTTTTTTCGTGATTTCCAACAGACGGAAAGCAGACACAACACATTTTCTCGCAAGATTACTTATTTTTAGATTAAACGTTGCTGATATTGATATAAAACGTGAACAAATGACGTAGAATGGGCCTGTGGGAGACCATTGGTAAATATTTTTCCACATGACATAGGACATAAAACGGGATATTTTACATCGCAGGAAACGTATGAAAATTGAAATCAGTCCATGGGTTAAAGACCTACGCCATTACAAATCTGTTATGGGTCAGAGAGAGAAAATTCTCCACAAGTCTATGGGGTAAAGAGTTAAGTTGGGAACTGCCCAAGTCAGAATCAGCAGTGATTTTAAATTGCCATCAAGAGTAGGTCAGTTCAGAACTTGCTGGTAACAGTCCCCTAATGCACCTTCATGCCAAAAATCAAGGTCCTAATGTCAACAGTTCTCTTTTTTTTTGCCGTAATGAGAGCCCAATTCATAGGAATAAGGACACTGTGGACCTTGGTCACATTCTGCCAAAATTCTTACAAAGTTGCAGTGCTGGTCGAGGGGGTCAGAATGAATTTGTTCGCTCTGTCAATGACAAACTACTCACTATAGTAAAACTGCCTGCATGCAACTATTTTCAGGATTTTGACTAGAACTTCGAAGACTCCTCTGTACCTGTGGATAGACTATGGGGTGTCTCTATGTTGATATTACAGATCAAACTGAAAAGTGCCGGTTTTCCTTCTGCCACAGGCTTCTGTTGAAGGTTTGTATGATTTTCTGAGTAGGCGATCCACAAAGTAATAACTCAGTTTGTTGGGGGGAAGGGGAAGGGGGAGGGGGGGTGCATCAGAGCATACAGGGGATTCAAACATCTCGGAGTGGGGTGGGTTGTGGGGCTGAGGGGGGCCTAATTCTTACTCAAATTTACCAACAGCCATTCAAGTGCACCTCTTGCCTCTCGTTGGCAACTTTTAAATCCCACTGTAATTAGTGTTAGAGTAACGGTATATGTATTTTGTGAAAATATTTCATATGATTTATCAAAACTTCAAATGCATGTATAAACAAGTATAGGTCTATAATCTCTGTTCTTTAAATGTATGGGAGATATAATCACGAAGGATGTGTTCTGGGTCAGTGAAAGTGACAACCCTTTTTGACATTTCTGTTTTACAATTTTATGCCATATATATTTGGAAAGCTTGAATTACATATAAATAATCCATCGAATACAGTAATGGTGTTAAACTGTAAGTGTTTCATACTCCCTTGTACATTCACATGATTGTAATCAAACAATACTGGTAACATGACACACAATATGATACATGTATGCCTATTTATATAATATATTAATATTTTTATAGAAGGAAGATGCCAGAATGAAAAGCTACGCTGTACTGGAACACCTCACTCGAACAGAAGAGTTCCTGCATCACTACAGATTTTATTTGCAGAAAGGATGTAAGTACTGTTAATGAGAAATCTCAACTTCTTTTGTTTGATTTATAACTTTAGATCCCCAAAGAAGCTTTCATTTGGAGTTAAAAATACTGGCATTCCTTGTGTTCCAGTTCTTTGTATAGCTTGCCCATGCAGCTATAAAGAACCATAAAACTCTTAACTCCACCTGGGCAAGTTGTTGATTGTCAAACCATGCTTTTTCTTTCAATGTTGAGGAAAACAGACAATGACTTCCAAGTATGTATTGGTACAAAATTTAAAGAAAAAAACCTAATTGTGGGCAGGGAAGAGCTCATCAGAAGATAGCAGACATAATACATTCATTTTCGTCCCCTGCAGTACTATGCCCTAAGGCAGTTGATAGGTTGTTTCGCATGACCCGCCCGCATCAATATTTTGGAGATCAATAATGCTGCATGTATTTTAATTATCAGTAATTATTGGCCGTAAAAAAATAAGTAAGCAAATCCATGAAAACGAATGAGCTGACCGTGCTGTCAACCGCGGAGGCGATCAAAATTCGCCATTTTGGTTCACATTCTTGAGGGAAACCCTCTCAAAACGAGGCGAAGTCGTTATCCCGGCATGCATCTCTAGCGGGGATTCCCACGTGTCGAGCACGTTGCAGTAAAGTCATCATGATGGATCAGTTGTTTCCTCATCAACCAGTCGGTACATCGTGCCTAATTTAACCATCCATTTCTCTGATGAAACGCTTTTGAGCGAAGTGGTCGAGCGCTTCACCTCTTCAGTCCCCACAACAACAACTACAACACATGCTGTCGATGTGCGCGTCAAAATTCTCGTAAGCTTAAGGACGATGGACATACAAAATTCGTTGCCTTGGACAGAGAATCCCTATCTTCAGTCAGTGAAAAAGAAATAAAGAAGATTTCAATAAGAGGGGACTCCTGACGTTGAAGCCCTGGAACAAGCCACTGGGCATTTATTCATTCATTCTTCTGGATACGGTTTTACAATGTACCCTTACAATGCCCACATGGCTGGGTGTTAGGGTAGAAAATTATATATAAAGATCAAATGTAACGTCTAACACCAATATATTTCTTATTTCAATATATCTGTGGAATACTAAGTGAAATATAGTATGCATATATAACCCCCCCCCCCCAAGGACAAGCTACTCACTAGAAGTATTCAGATTCATCAATTTACAAAATCGTGCAAGATATCTTTTATAGTAGTCACATTGAAGTAAGAGTTGTTTCCCTTGATTTCTGTTCACACAATCATGACACTGTGCATTTGAGTTTTACTATCTACCATAATTATTTACAGAATGTTTCAATTAAATTAAAGCAAACTTAAAAT